>LUCH01006400.1:0-17476 GCA_013368495.1 Paragonimus heterotremus
GAAGCTTGGTTAATGGAGGAAGCTGAGGGAATGGAGATCACCTTTGCTTCAGGAAGCATCGGTAAACTAGGCTTATCCGTGCTACCGGTCTCAGGCGACTGTCTGTCAATGAAGCTAACAGCAAGATAGATGGCACACTTATCTATAATAAGTTGAGAAGGTTGAAACGGTGGATGGAACACTTTGAGGGTCAATTTAGCTAGCCTCCTGTTTCTCCAGTGTTGCCGCCACGAACTTGTAGTGCAGTAACCTGGTAGATAAATTTGAAACCACACACTGAGACTGAGGTTCTCAATTGCATTTCGGCTCTCAAACGTAATCAGACTGCTGGTCCAGATGATTTCGTGCCGGCACTTTTCAGACAAGCTGGGAAGGCGTTAGTAGTGGCTTTGATTCGGTTGTTTCATCTTGTGTGGAGGACGGAGACCATCCCTTCGTGCTGGGTTCACTCGATAATAGTTCCCATATTCAAGAAAGGTATCAGAGGCTCTTGTGAAAACCACAGGGGAATTAACAAATTGATTGAGAATAACAGGACATTATGATATAACATAACACGACACATAACGTTACAACGTTATGTTGTAATCGATTTCGATTACAACATTTTTGAAGTTGAAGCGTTGAATATTACAACCTGCTCATAACGTTGTTATTTTCAATCCATTTAATAATAAAATGTTAAACATGAAGCCCAAACTGTTTGACTTCATTCGTACTAAATTTGGTGCGAATACCTTACATAAGGGAATTAGTTAGACCCTAGTCATTACTGGGTTACTGGCATCCATCATACTTCGTCGATTCACTGCAACTGAGGAGGCAAACATTAGGGAAGAACAGGCAGAATTTCACCTTGGGCGGGGATGTACAGATCACATTTGTACTCATCGTCAAATTCTGGAGCAGCATTATATATACCCACGGTCAACAATCGCCGTATTTCTCGACTATAAAGGTGGATGGATCTACACTTTTAGAGTTGCTTAAACGCAGGGTTGTACCGACCAAGTATGTGAACATACTGTCGGCGCTTTATTCCCATACTTCTACTCAGGTTAGCGTTTACGGTGAACTGTCTGACAGTTTCAACATCATGAGCGTCGTACGTCAAGGCTACCCACTTTTACAATTTCTGTTTGATTTCATGATGGAGGAGTGTCTCCGGCAATCACAAGATGCCGATGTGGACCTCCTACCTAGTAGACGGCTGACGGCAACTTCAGCATCTTGCCGTCAGCAAGATACTTCTTTTCAAGTAAGGACCGAATTTTTCCTACGCCGCTTCCCTATCCACCGCCGGTGGTTTGCTGAATATGATTTGCCTAGAAGCAGCATGTTTGGTCGAGAAGCCACTTCCACTAGCACAAGTCGATTTCAACCGGATTAAAAAGCACTGGATCCAAGGATTGTTCAAACTGCAAGATGTGAATCCCAGAACAGGAAGCAGCATTTTCAAAGTTATCATAGCATTGAGAAAGGTCAAGCGACCTCATCAAAGATTGATTTCCCACTCGTTTCATTCTCCAATACGAAACAGCCGCGATGAGCCAAAGATCATCAAATAAGGTTGCTCTGCGGTGTTCTCATAAACATGAACGACAGTATCGATGCGACAATGACCAGCTTAGAATGTATAAGTAATGCTGATATATCGCAGTGTCTCGTCTGCATTGCGAGTGACAACCTTCGTCACCAGGTACCCTACGATTTAATTAACTATACGGTTCTAGTTGTATCAACGTCGAAAACTGTGCTGTCTTCAACGGTGAGATCGAATAAACGTCTCTGTCCATCACCATAATCAATTAACGATGACTTGGTTACATCGGAAAGTGAATTCATTGTGGATGCATGTAAACGAGTGCGATCGAAAGTAATGGTAAATGACACTGTACGTCACTGACCACCACAAGTAATGTCATATTCTTAATGTTATGTTACTTTTGGATCTAGACCTGGGCACGCAGGATGAAGATTTTTAATGAAGCTAGATATGAGGCAAAAACGCTGCTGCAGACCAATCAGAATTTTAGAGAATTTGCTGTATTTTAAGACTTTTCAAGCCCCGATTTTACCGACTGTCGGGCATAGACGTCATCGCATTTAACCATAGGTCGTGGTGTAGTGGTTATGGAATGCATCACTGCTAACAGTTAGCTTGTACTAAGAGCTGGCTTTTAGGAAAATGCGAAACAAATGTCAGATTACGTTTTGGACTATAATCTCAAAGTATGTATTCCGCATTGATTGGGCTCACTGCTGTTTCCAGAGCATTTAAGATTGTACCTACTTGTAGATTCATTTAAGTTGATAGAATTGAGGGCATTGGACTTTCATTTCAAACTAATACAAAGCCAGCTAACCTGGGAATAATTTAAACAGTAAATAAGGCATAAACATCACGCCAACCAACGTTGCAGCAAATTCCTAATGCTTTCACATGAATCTTTAATTACTTGCCCACGATGTTATTAAATGTTTCGTTTCAAGATCAATGTTTTGTGTTCATACTGTCAAATCATAGTTATCTGAGATACCACTGCCTTTTTCATGGATTATGGAATGAGAAAGTCAAAATAAATGGTTCAACATTTATAATATGCACGCTTCTCAACAACTTATACGCAACTCCACCTCACCATTATCATCATCATAACAGTCATGAGTCTGAGCAGAAGGTACTGAGCCTCGGGTCGCCCCTCATCTCAACAGTGGCGTACAATATTCTCGAAGAAAGCCTCACTAAGGAAGTTAGGAATTAACATGAAGAAGACTAAGGGGAAGAACTAGAAATGGCGATTTGAGTGATCATGAGGACCTCAGCTTGGCAGACGAAACCTATTCATCCTGCTCAATGGAACAGTCAAGATGTTCGTATTTCCTGACAAAGTTGTTGCTTGACCAACAGACGATTTTACCCAACTGCTAGTGGTCTCAACATATAGTACCCGGTGCGATGAAAGGTCAACTGGCATGCGAGTACATGAACCAACCATCGCAGACTGTGCAACGTTAATAGTTAGCCAACTGATAACGCATCACGAGTGTTCTGAAATACGCGCCGGCGAACGGCCGTGTTGCTCACATGATCAGCCCACTTAATGAGATAAGGGGCGGAGACAACGATGGTCGAACACAGCAAGTCTGTTGATATCTTCCTTGCGAACAGGTCATGGTTTCCGAGCCATGGAGCAAAATAGAAGGCAAACAAGCATTATATACCCTTTCTTTTAGCGACAATATAACGTCATTTCGACACCACAGATGACGGAGCTTGATAAAGGCAATCCGCGCCTTTGTTATCCCCGTTGATTTCTCATCAGCAATATTACAAGCTGACGAGATAATGCTACCCAAATATGTGAGACTACATAGTCTCAAGCAGAATGTTTGCAAGGAAGAAGGTTGGGACAGGAATGCCCCAGTCTTAAAGTAGCACTCTGCACTATTAAGGTGCGAAACGCGTTCCATACAAACCAGTCAGGTAACTCATCTTGTTCAGCATGATCTGCGTGTCTTTGGCAGAGAGGCTAAGACTGTCATCCGAATACTCCAGGCCGGTTAACTTAGTGCCGGGAACAAGCTTAACGCCAGGCTCATTAGATTCCTCAAGTGCACCTTCCAGAATGTCGCCGATGGCAAAGCTGAACAAGAAGGGGAAAATCGGACATCCTTGACGAACATCACTCGAAATGGTGAACGCCCGAGACAGGCGTCTGTAAACTTACTCTGCTTGCATTGGAAGCACACAGTGATCTCATCAGATTCACATATTCCCTGGTCCTCCCTGGCGAAGAAGACAGTTCCAGAGACTGTTACGAGCAACTGAATCGAAAGCAGCCCTTAGGTCTAAAAAGATCACGGCCGTCGGTTACCTATGAGAATGCCGATGTTCCAAGATTCATCGCAGAGTAAAAATATGATCAACGCACCCTCGACCGGACCGGCATCCTACCTGTTCTTCGCGTATCTGACTTTCTCCGAATCTAGTGAGTCGACGTAAAATGAGCTCAGTGAGTAACTTGGACTCAACAGACACTAGACTGATTGTCTCACAGATTAGGACCTTCTTTTTCAAACAGGAATTACTGTTGATAGGCACCAATCACGAAGTACCTCTTCAGTTTCCCAAATTGTCTGGAGAAGTTTCGTCAATTCTGATATCAACCTCTCCTCACCATCGTTGAAAAGAAGAGAGAGGTCTGGTCCATGAGCCTTGTTATGCTTTGACAACTTAGGCCCCAGAGCCACTTTTGCTTTCGGTTGAGGGCCCTCTGGAACGTAATAACTGACCATTCGAATCCTGTGGTCTACATCGTTTGATTGAAGCCACCTGAACTTTTTCTCAGTGTTCGGCCCACCTGTCAAATCGGTCTGATTGGCTAGTGATAAGTGAACCATCTTCTTCATACATGATCTCACTTATACTGACTCGACGGCCAGTACAACCACGGGTCATGGAAAATAGCCTTCTGTTATTCTCACATAAAAAGGCTTGTTCTGCCTCTTTCCACTGTTCGGCCAACTGGCAGAAGCCCAGTCCTATCGCAATTGCACAGCTCCTTCGGAACACACTTCTTCATCACATGCTTTCACATCAGCAAAGATTTATTCCTAGTGTTCGTTAGGTTCTCTCCTCTGATCCGAACTGGGCAATTTGTTCACCAACGCTTCCCGGTAGGCGATCTTTACACGCTCCTCACTCGAATGCCAGTTAAGTATCTCGCATTTACGAGGGCATGACCTCTGGGCAAATGAAAAGACAAAACGGGCACGCACAACAGCATGGTCCGAGTCCAGGTGGTTCCCCTAAAATGCACGACAGTCTTTAACAGAGTGGCGTTACCTATAACTGACTTCTATACGATCAAACTGTATCTACGGCTAAGAGGCATACGGAGGTCTCCACGTAATGCAATGCCTCTACCTGTGTTGAAATGCGATACGTAAAATATAGAGACCATGGGATGTGCACAGCTGTAGTAGTCCGCCAGTTTCAGTGCGCTGTGAGCGGACATCAAACATACCTCCTAGCCGCTTCTCATTCGGAAAAAGGCGACGAAGCTGAACAGTAAAATCGCTCGATAGTATGACTATGTCAATGTTTAGTCTGCCTCAGATGGTCAACCAGGGAGTCGGGAAGCGCATCTTTGGTATGGTCAGAACAGCTGTCCGTTGGGGCGTACGCCGACATAATGAAAACACACTTCTGATTTGTGTCGACAGACTTTAACTGCTATATTGAGTTTGAGTGCACAAGCGACTGCTCACTGGGATCCAATCGAACAATCATCACTCTGCTCTGGAACTCAGTGCGATTTCCACTCCAGCTTGGCCACAAGGTTTAGTTTCGGCGTCACCACAAACCCTAAGAGAGAAGCGCTTGGATCGACAGTTATCTAGAGGTGAGCTCAAGTGGATAACGGTGATAGAATCGTAGACTCACGTCTCCGACATGCAGCACACATCAAGCTCCAGACATGAGATTACTTGCCGGAGCAGCCTGATGACCGACTTGTCAGATAGTGTGGACACTGAAGGCGACAATGTTTACCGGTTGTCTTGGCCCAAAAAAACAATTGTTGCCCGAAGGCAAGTGGAAAGCAGAAAATTTGAGGGACAAAATAGAAGGAGAAAGTCTTGATGGGTGAATAATGTCATTGTCAGGAAAACGATAATTTCTGATACTTTCAGATCGTTTGTGCCGCGGAAGGATTAGGATGGACTTTGGAGATGCCACTCAGAGTTTCTGACTCAAAAGTCTGACCTACAAGACAACACGCTCACGCTTGAATTTACGTCATCTACGCCGCTCCAGCAGTTGCTCCCTAATGATGAAGTGTAACCTACCGAGACTGCTGAACCGAGTTGCTCAGGATGGCGGGCTGCGAGTTGGAGGCCAAATCGACATTCCATTTATGCCTTTCGAAGATAAGTACCTCGTTGTACTACCACACAGATGTTCAGCTAAACACCCACAAATACTGTCCTGTTACAAGACGAATGGCTACGTGAACATATATCAAGATCCCCCAGGACGCCTAATTCGTTATTAGACAATTAAATGTCGGAACAAAAGGCGACGTAGCGTACCGAATACTTGTTCATTGTAGGCGTTCGTGCTCTCCCTCCGACATACAAACCATGATTAATCCAAAAAGAGATTTGTCCTTGTGCTGTTTATTTTTTTTAGCCGTCGCAGTTGACTAATTCGGCTCTATGTTGCTCAAGCGGGGTAGTGACATGGGGAAAAGCTTGTGTCGGGGTCCAGATGCTCCAGAGAGATCTGTAATGACGACGGAACTAGCTCTCGCGAAACCAAGCGTGATATTAGGGAAGGTTTCAATAAACAGAATTGCAAATAGTCCACTGGAGCATGGTTCTGATATGGAACTATTAGTGGCAAGCAACACCCATATGATCGACAGTCAAGCCCGCTGGAAGGAGCGAGTGTAAACTAGGTTTCAAGATGAGGAATAGATTCCTGAATAATTTGTCAATTATTATTCAATCGTTGACTGTCGCATCTTTCCTCCCCCTTGTTATTTCACAATTCGATGGGCCCAGGGAGTGTTGAATCAGGGCAGAATCAATGAGGAAGGATTGTAACTACTGCAAGGCGGCGATCATGGGACTCGAATCCCCAACCACCATACGGATGATCAGCACACTAACCACTAGGCCACTTACGTACTCCCGGCGGTTCCAACTTATCCAATGTTAACTGAATTTCCTCCACGACGTCTTCCTGACTGACATGATGAACTCTAATTTGTTGATTTCCACACCACTTAGTTCAATTATGTGCGCTACTGCTTTGTAAGGCACCAACTGCTAACGCTTGATTTTCATGCACAGACTCCACTTGGTTGTAAGTTGTACAATTTCGTCATGGATGAAATAATGGAGGACTGTCTGCGGCACTCAAATGACGCCGGTGTGGACCTCCTACCTGGTGGAAGACTGACTGATCTTGATTATGCTGACGACAAGGTATTGCTGTTTGACAACTTTCAAGCAGCACAAGCAATGCTGAACGCAATTTCGCGTTCTGCTAAATATTTCGGAATGCGCTTTGCAGCCTCGAAGTGTAAAGTACTTCTGCAAGATTGTTGTGATTACACAGATTTAATGTTAGATAATGAAATCATGGAGGTTGTTGACCGGTTTGTATACCTGGGAAGCCGCATCAGCGGCGGAGGTGCAAGGAATGGAATAGAAGCGCGTATTTCTAAGGCTAGCGCGGTGTTTACTAATCTGAGGCACTTATGGCGACAGAAAGGTATCTCTCTGAAGCTTAAGGGTCGCGTATAACAGACAACAGTAAGGGCTGTATTACTTTACGACAGCGAAACCTGACCCCTCAGGGTAGAAGACGTGAACCGTCTTCAAGTGTTTGACCACCGATCTCTGCGTTCAATCGCTCGTATCGGGTGGCACCAGCGAGTAAGCAACGAAGAGGTTAGGAAGCAGGTGTTTGGCATTGATTGTCATACGAATTCTTTTGTTCAGTCACTACATTTGCACAGACTTAGATGGTTAGGCCATGTACTAAGGATGCCAGTTAGTCGTTTGTCACACCGAGCACTGTTTGCCGACGCTTCGACCGATTGGCGTAAGGTGCGAGGTGGACAGATGATGACCTGGCGTAGACAAATGAAATCGTTCACAAAGGGGTTGGGCACTGTAGATCGCATTCGTCTCACGGGCTGGAGCCCTCGCGACTCACAGAGTCGATGGCTTGGAACATTAGGTGGAGATGGCGGCTAATCGAGCGTGAATGTTGTCGTTGTTTGTCCGAGTTGTCTGTGAAGTGAGTGCACTTAATGACGAGGAGCAGTGAAAACCGTAAGGAAGCTGATGACGCTTTACTTTCACTTACAGCTCGGTTGTTTGTTTGCAAGGTGTAGGCGCCTTGATATTGTACGTTTGAATAGTGACGTAGCTATTTTTAATGACTAGGTCCCCTTTCCTCTCCGTTTCTTCTCTCTTCCTAAACAGAGTTTGTTTCTTCTTCTTCTCCTCCTCCTCCTTCTTCGTGGTTGTGTGGCAGTTAAGCATCAGTGTGAAACACTGATGTATTGCTGTCTATGATGATGATGATGACGACTCAGTTTGGTCTGAGTAAACCTCTTACATTCTGTTTCATTCTGTCCGAATCGAGAGGTTTACAGCTGCCCAGTAGACTGCGAATAACCGGGGATCCTAACAGATTTTACAATAAGGTTTGTTCCTGTAAACTGTCACGAAAATGTCATGTTGAATATATCAGTTAATCACTGAAACCACATTGGCAGGAACATTTGAGACTGTCGACTGGTTACGTGAGACGATACTGATAAAAATGAGTTCCATCTTTACACAAAAGAAGCACTCACTCGTTGAGAACATTAACATAGAGCCGTGTGTACATGCCCTTGCCGGGACCCCCGGCAGAAAAAGACCCGCCGCCACCCAGGAGCGAGTGAAGGAGACAGGCAGGAACGAACTGTGCGTCTCTATAGCCACACGACTCCAGACCGATAGCTGCGTGAGCGAATTCAGGCATCGGTGCATGATACTGCGACAAATCCCGTTCCACCTGAAGGTCGTAAGTAAGTAAGGAGGAATCGGGGCAACAAAAGATAAACTAACAACTCTTTGAGGAATAAACACGACCGTAAAATACATGTTCCAATGCAATAAAGTACAAATATGGGGTGGAGAAACGACCAACTTAATGACAGAAATACCTAACGACCTTGTAGTGAGAAGTTGATAATCGTCTCAGCGGTGTGCGTTGCCATTACATGTCGATCAACTCGTCAAGTTTTCTTGGCACACCCTCGATCACTGTATTGAGAAAAGCAGGAGAGATACTGTTCTAACAGCGTCCTTGAAGCTACTGAGGTTAGGTAAGAATTTATATCGTACAACCACAATAGTTTCAGGCAGAGTTTAGATATGGAGGACATACGGGCCATACAGAAGAGCAACTCTTCTATTTTACATTGACTTGTTCGACTAACTCCACGCATTGAGACTTTGCGTTATAATCTTGCATAGAAAAGCGGTTCGTTTACCTATCCAGAGAAAATAAGATTCAAAAAAGTTGCAGCATTGCTCCCTGTTCAATATCACTCAATCACTTCTGATCACATAGATCGGTCGTCTTGATTGAGAAGATGCGTGAATCTGGTTTGATGCTCTCAGGACTGCCAACCTGGCATTACGATGTCTTAGGATGACTCTCAGTAAAAACAACCTGACTCTAAGTGCGAGCATTCCAGATAGGTAGACTCACGGCCCAATTCCTATGAACTTCAGCTGTAAGTGAAAGACATCTAAAATGTTAGGACAATCAACCTTTTCTTCGAATTCCCACATTGTAAATACAGCAGTCGAAAACTGATGTAGCCTCGCTTCAGAAGTAGGTGGGCTTGCAGACGTAGTCTTAAAGAACAGTCACTCTTTTCTACTGGTGGTCTTTTTTGAACGTTCAATTCTGAGAATCGGTGTGTAGGAACTATATTTTCAAAAAGTAGTCCATTCACGCTCCTGTCAACCTTTAGTGCCCTAGAGATTCAGTGTCCACATCTTCCAGGGTCTCAACATTCCAAATGTTTATCACAACTAATTCATTCTAATCATGATCAACAAACAGTAATCAAGACATCAATACTAAACTCTGATCACGTGAGAAATGCAGAGCTTGGTTACTATATCAGCCTAGACACGGGAACTTTAATACCGGGCCATGCAAGCAAAGCATACTAAAGGTACCACGGAATTCGATCTGCGTGTCTGGTCTGCCAAACGTAGCTACCTGGCTGTCGAACGCTCCAAACCTCATTATGTGCCATTTATTCTCTGTCTGGAACGCCTACCCTTTCATAAAGGTAGTTTTAGCCTAGTATGCATGTGAATTTCCAGCTGAACATCGAATGTTCGAGCACTGACCATGATAAGCAAGTCGGTTTAAACGTGCTTTATCAGAAAACCAAGTAGAGCGTAGTAGTATAATAGTGGTTTAACACAACTGAGTGTCAACGACGTGGTGTACTTCTAAGCTTGACAGATTTGTAAGAAGTTATGACCATAAAGTAATCGACCGAGGTTAATGGCCACCACGTCTCCCTATAAAATGATTGGATACCTCAGATTGTGGTTGATCGTTCGGACACAACGCGAGGTCAATAAAACTGACCAGCACATTGGCCTAAACACCCTAGAACTGGTCAGTTTGTATATACTACTGATGGGCAGTTCGGCTCAGTGAGTTTCGTTACAGAAAGTCATCAGAACACTAAATGAGAGCAAAAACCGTGGTGTTTGACTTGTGAGATCACACAATATATCACAAAATAGCACCATCGGAGACTATATACGCGAGAATTAGAAAGGACAAAGACCAAGATGTCTAAATCTGTATGCTGTAAACAACAGCCTGTCTCCATCGGTGTTAAATGGAAAGTGTACGGCCAATGCAGTTTTGCGTTGTCTCATTGACGTGATTGCATTGTTGCCCAAACATTCAATCCACTTTTATATCAAGAAATCTTCAAAGAATATGTCGTCCATACAGAATTGCACTAAAAAAGAGTGACACACGGTGATACTACGAGACATCTGCTTGGAAGAATTCACAAACACACCTGATCTGATTTATCAATGCGACGACCAAGCCGACGCGTCCCAGTTTTGTCACATCTGTCAGATGATCATCCGGGTATAAATCGATCCGCTCTGTTTTCTATATGGCAAATGTGAACTATCGTGAAAACTGGAGACTGGAACTTGAACTGTTAAAGTCATCGACAACCCTGCATCAGTTGTTGATACCGATACTAAACTACTGTACAACTGTGAAGTACAACAGCCTAAACTCAAGGACGAAAAAGAGAGGTAAAAAATGGGACACATTTTTACAACGTTTATAACTCAAACTCAAACAATCGACATCGAACAGCGTACATCTTGAAAACAAACAACCAAGTTACAAATGAGAGTAAGGCAGTATATGGATCATCCGATCAATTAATCTCATGTTGCGGACAACTTGGTCAAAAAATGGCAACGCCCACTTTACTCAACCCCATTCGCAGCTATCTCTCTATAACGTCATAAACTACGTAAATCACAAGACCTTCAGTTACAGAGACAAACGCGATGTTAACCTAATACCAAATGACATCGGTTCTCCACGGGAGGTCATTACATGTTCATTTCATTCAATATGGGACTAACAATAGGTCAAAACATGGTTTTCTGGAAGTTGGGATACTGACGGAACGATAAGGTTTAGGCACAAGAATGATTAGCATTTTCACGAATTCACTCAATTTTCGTTTGCAAATATCCACACTATGACATAATCGTTACTTGCCCACTGGTGTCAGTCGAGGTGAACGACTGAACAAATACACCAAGGACGGTTTATGTCCTCTACTCTGAGCGGTCGAGCTTCGTAGTCATACAGTAAGAATGATTTCATGATCGTCCTATATATGCGACCCCTATATTGCAGAGAGATGCGTTGAATTAGTGAAGATCGCTCTAACCTGGAGGACGCGAATACTAAGTTAAATGTCGGTAATCTGGTTGCGGCTGATGAAGCTTCTTAAGAATAGGAACTGGTTAACAATCCCCATAAAAACCTCATACAACAACAGATCAACGTATTCATAGCAGTGTCTCGAAATCAATTTACATTCCGAGGCTGTTTAACTATCGTACAACTGCCAGAAGATCCTCATTTGGAGAAAAATAGAAAGAATGCATGGGACTTACATCACAAACGTTCATGTTTAAATATTTAGATGGTTGAACCTTTCAAACCGGCAATCCAAACAACAATCTACAGATGGACAATTCTACCGCTGCGTTGAGGTACCAGTATACAATGTATGGGTTAGCTGAAGTCGGTCATTTAGTGCCTCTGCCAAGGACATGCAGACCATGCTGAACAAGGTGAGTGACCGGGCTGGTTTGTATGGAATGCGCTTCGCACCTTCAAAGTATAAAGTGCTGCTGCAAGACTGGGGCATTTCCACTCCTACTTTCTCTATTGCAGGTAACCCGCTTGAGACTGTGAACAGATTCAACTATTTGGGTAGCACTATCTCGTCAGCCTATAGTATTGCTGATGAGATATCACCGAGGATTGCAAAGGCACGGATTGCCTTTGTCAAGCTGCGTCATCTGTGGGGTCGAAATGACGTTATACTGCCGGTAAAAGAAAGGGTATATAATGCTTATTTGCCTTCTATTTTGCTCCATGGCTCGGAAACCATGGCCTGTTCGCAAGGAAGATATCAACAGACTTGCTGTGTTCGACCATCGTTGTCTCCGCCAATTGGCCGACATTAAGCGGATTGATCGCGTGAATAATGCGGCAGTTCGCCGACGCGTATTCCGGAACGCTCGGGATGCGCGATCAATTGGTCAACTATTCACGGTTCACAACTTGCGATGGTTAGGTTACGTACTACGTATGCCAGCTAAGCGTTTACCGTACCGAGCATTACATACTGAGACCACCAACAGCTGGGTGGTCAAGCAACAACGTGATCATGACGTATGAAGACCCAGACTGCTCCACTGAGCAGATTGGGTAGGTGTCGCCTGTCTAGCTGGAATCCTCGTGATCACTCAAACCACTGGTTGGAGACGCTATCGGATAAGGCATTCAGTGGGGTACCTGTATCCATACCATTTCTAGTTCTTCCGCTTAGTCTTCTCTTAATAATTTTCAAACTTCTTAGTGGTGTTTTCTTCCAGAATATTCCACGTCACTGTTGAGGTGAGCAGCGGCCCGAGCCACAGTACCTTTTGGTCAGGCTCATGGCTGCTATGATGATGGTCATTTGGTGTTCACTACAACTAGGGCGCAACCAACCCGTTGACCTAGACCAGTGATGAAGCTGACTAACACAACGTCGCATGGTCCACAGTGGTAGCTTAATTGTCTGGGCTTGCCACTTAATATTGGGCACAGCTGGTTGGCCAATTGACACATATACAATCGTCAATTAGTCAGTTAACGTGCTCGAAACGATCACCTAACATACACCCACACACAAACGAGCTGACTCATTATAACCGTCAATACTTTCGAGCAGAGACACGGAATCATAAACGATTTTTTAATCTGAACCAAGCCGATAACTTTCACCATTCTTTACTATCCAGTGTAGGAAAACAGCAAACTGACCTTCACATATCCTCCAGTGTATTGAGCAACCGATGCATCGGGAGTTGGAGCATTCTTAGCTGCCGGATCCTTGGCCAGACTATGTTCACATGGTGTGAATGCACTTTCCACTGCTTTGACAAACGCATCGTGTTGCACGCCGACTCCGGCAATAACCAGACGTTCAGGCCTGCTCGTTGGACAGACAAATTGGAGAAACGTCAGAACCAAAAGTGGTAACATGCACGCACGCTAGTATCAACCTACCTATTTCTACAGCATACACTACTAACATGAACCAAGCTCATCCAGTTTGATAGTAATGAAAATGGTAAAAACCAAAGACAAACAAGGAGCGAATTAAGTCGCTTTGTAGATATAAACAAAACGGTGACCGATACAGGATGTCTTTCCCAACTGTTCCTTACCAGCGCTGTTCTCGGCATAGTTCTTCCTCAATGAAACTGTTGATGCTATCGTACTTCGTAACAGCGGTCATGCTTGGCCACCTTGCGATTTTTTCAAATGGTGTCAGGTGGCCCACACCGAACCAAACACTCAACAGCATTTACTTAAAGACCACAAGCAGCCAGTCAATGTTAAATTTGCATCGCGATAAATTTACAACAATTCAATGGAAAGTCTGGTAAAAATGGCATTAAAATTATGAGTTGTCACGAAGGAAAACGATGTCTCAAAAGAAGCAGTGGTCGTTTCAATTTCATGTCATTTCTCATATCGTGTCTAATCACATATGAACACCATCTTTCACGCACTCACCTCGGTTGGTAACGCTCTTTTCCGAGCCTAGCATTAGAGTGCAAACCCTGTTTATTGGTAATCTGGCCGGTATTTTCAGTTCACTTCAGATTGCACGAAAATTTACAGGGTACGGCAAATGACAGGTTAACAAAAACAAAACGCTATGAAATCAACACGTTTGGCAGTTTTTCAGACTAAGTTGGTTTGATAACATGTCTGCGAACAGGACTGATGCTTATACGGTGTTTCCATCGTGCGTGTGCAAAGCTACGGAGATGCAGGCGACAATAAACGGTCTTAGAACATTACCAGACAGCTGGCATACGGTACATGATACAATGTGACCTGTGGTACTATTCTGGCGTACAGGAGTAATGTCGAGATAAGCTGACCGACCGTCTAACGGCAGTTTACCGCACCCAAAGGGAACGAACTATACTGTTTCGAGGTTGGTCTTTCAGAGATCGAACATTTAAATTTGGCACACGACTTGCGGACCTAAAAAGCTAGCACGTTTATGTGGTAAGGTAAATCGGAAGCGATGAAGGCTTGTTTTTTATTTCCCAGCCAACGGAAAAGTAAGAGAAAATCGACGAGTCAAACTACGTCATAAAACCGAAAATACTCTTGCGACATAAAATTGACGAGCGGTAGCGAAAATACAAGTCTGTATCGGTTCGATATACTTTAAGAGTGTATAGTGCACAAACGGGTTAGGGAGTGAAAGTGCGCACACAGAGAACACACGTATCATTCTAATCCGAGTTCACTTAGGCGGTAATTATTGTGAGACGACGTGAACATATCGAAGAGTAATTTAACGGAATGGAGCTATCTTCTTCTGTTGTATATGATGGAAATAGTGTTCGGCGACGACACTGCTGACGACCTTCCACGAGAAACCGAAGTAGCTTTGAAGCTCAAGTATTAGTGAAACATAATAAAGCTCAAGTTCCGGACCCTCTCTCAATGGGGGTGGTGACAAGCTGTTGTCTGAACTGACCGCACTCTACGCAAGAGATCACAGAGGGGTCTGGTGATCGGAGCTTGCCAACAATTATTTCCACCTCGAAGGAAGGTACCAGAATATCATGCTACTACCAGAGGTAATAGCTTTTTCTAATGCATCCAAGATACTCCTGAACCCCATAATATGACGTTTCCTGAAACACATAGTACGAACCATGAGAACAGACAGGCTTCCGACTTGATCGCGGCTGAACCAACCACAGTTTCACTTTACGGCAAGCAAAGAAGTATAGACACTCTTTTTCTCAACCGGCGACGGCATTTCAGAACTATTTACTCCTGACTCGGTTGCCCGGGCTGCCTCTATCATACGGGAATTCTAGTGACATCTGTAAAATTGTTGGAGTCATTGTATGTTCGACCTGGGTGTAAAGTTCCTAGTCGTGAAAGGCTAGTTTGATCGTTCACTACTCCAAGTGGAGTCCGACAGCAGTGTCCGTTCTACCTCTTTCCGTTCTCTAAACTGCGCCTTCTTTTGCGGATACTATATCAGAATTCGTATGCGCGAGAACTGAAGAGCAGGTCGAGGGGCTAGAAGCGACTACGGGAAACGTGTATAATCACTATGTGTGAAGTGTCAACAAAGAGAATGACGATGCACTACTGACAACGGATGAGGACACACGTCAGTCATACAAAATGATGTTCACGTTTGTTGTTCTTCAATTTCCGTTAGTTTGTGGCTGGCTGGTTGGTTGTCTGTGTGGTGCAATCGTGTACACATGCATGAATGCATGCATGCATACACGTGCATGTGTGTGTGTGACCTTTCCTGCTACCTTGGCGTGGTGGTCAGGCTTGTGTGCTGTTTTGATCCGGAGGGCTGTGCCGACTGCGACCTCGGTCGTTGCAGGTTCAACCATGTCAGACTGGCCAAAGAGGAGCAGCCAGACAAAAAGCAGATGCGTCCGTTATGAGGTGATCGTTGTGTATGGTGTCAGTGTGTTGTTGTTTTCCTTTTCGCCTGATCTGATTTTCTGTATGTGTGATTGCTTTGTCTGTGCAGTAGTATCCTTATGTGAATGTGCCGAATGTTTTGGGTTGCGACTGTCGAGCCTGTTATGGATAGTTGATGCTGCTGCGTGTATATGCGTATGTCATCTACTGCCTTGCGGTACATGCTTTTGAGCCACAGGCTTTGGTTGAGGGCCCTAATCGCCCTCCTGTCTAGTTCTGGGCGTCTTGGCAGTATCCTAAGTCCACAAAAACCATGACTTTACCACAGAAATCAAATACCATACTGCATCGGCCATTGCGCAGGGTAAACCGGGTCGTCCTATCTGCTGCACATGGCAGGGTGGATAAGCGAAAATATGTTACTGCCAATCACTCACCTCTCATACTGTCCCCCCAATATTGATCCCCCAGCAGACAATGCTAACTGAAATTTCGGTAACTCGAAGACCAACCTGAAATAGGCCCGGGGATGCAAGACGCTCTGTGTTAGAGCATGAAATGTGCGCACGCTGCTGGATTGGTGCAGTTCCAGCGGGCAGCCAGAACGGCGCACTGCACTGGTCGCGATGGAACTGCGTCGTTATGGAATTGACGTAGCAGCCCTGAGCGAGACAAGGTTTGCGGACCAAGGTAAGTTATAGGAAGCAGGTGCCGGGTACACCTTCTAGTGAATAGGTCACCCGACAGACGGTGCTCGGGGACATGATGTCTATTTCGCAGTCGCTGGTCGCATCTACACTTCGATGATAGGCGAACTGCACAGTATTAGCCCTCGGATGCTATCTATGCACCTGCGATTCGGTGTGCAACATTTGTTAGTGTTTATGGTCTGACTATGTGTCACACTGATGATATAAAGGACCAGTTCTATGATCAACTGTCCGCCACAATCCGGTCGATGCCTGTGACTGATCGACTGTTTGTCTTGGGTGACTTGAACGGTCGAGTCGGGCGGGACTCGGTAGCTTGGCCAGGAGTCCTCCGACCCTACGGCATTGGTTCAGTCAACGAGAACGATGGTCGTATGTTCCACCCGCGTACTACCCACGGGCTGGCTATCACGAACACCCGATTCCAGCTGGATGCGAGCGACATCACGACGTGCACTCATTCACAGAGTGGTCATCGCCATTTACTTGATTAAGTGATTGTGCGACAGCGCGACATTCGTGAAGTGCGTATCACGCGCCGAATGTAGCAGCGATCATAGACTTGTCAGGACTGAATTACTTATCCATGTACGCAAGTCTCTCTATTGTAGATCTTCCGGACAACGGCAAAAGTTGAATATCAAACGACTGGAAAACTGCGAGACGAAGACTGCTTTTCAATGTGCAGTTGCCGCTCGTCTGCACCACGTCCCTGTATCCACTACCTCTGAGGGTATGTGTCAATTCATCAGGGAACGGATCACGACGGCAGCCACCGAGACGATTAGTGTCAAACGCCAGAAACGTCCAGACTGGTTCGACGACAACAATGCGGTTATCGCCAACCTGGTACGAGAGAAGAATATCGCGTTTGCTGCCTCCACAGTGGATCCGGACAATGAGA
>LUCH01006400.1:19321-32426 GCA_013368495.1 Paragonimus heterotremus
GCTTAGAGGAATACAATTCGGACCGGTGTCCGCGAGTTCAACGAGCAGTTATTGTGCGGTTGAGAACGAAAGCGCGCTGTACGCAACGGGACCATCGATGTCATAGATCGTGGTGACATGACTATATGGCGTTATGATGTATGCGACCGCGAATGCGCTGGCCGTTTGGGATTAGTGGGTCACCAGCGTACTCATAGTGCGCCGTCGACCGAGAGACGACGAGTACGTTAGGCTCAGGTAGGTCATATCAGCATATCCATTCTGTTTTTGTTAATGATTGCATCGGCCAAGACTATAATCCTTTGGCAACTAATCCGCTCCTCTTTTCAGAAACATGAGTGTCCGCGGTCTTCTACCCATTCTGCTCCTCAGCTTTGGTGGTGTACTGAATGATGAATCGCCTGTATGATATTTTCGTAGTTCAACTTTGAGTCTTATTTTTCAACGTTATCCTCTCTCGAATGCACTAGCATGCACTCGTATACTGAAATGCTTCTTGTATTACATTTTACATATCTCTCTTCTTAACATAAATCTTGTCATTGCAGTCTCTCTCTCTCTCTCTGTTTATTTTCCGAGAGATAAGGGTTTACTTTTCGTGCCAGCCATTCAATTGGCTAGCCAGCATTGGCAGGCTGGACACAAAGGCCTCACTCGCACACCCACTGGTCTTATTCCTTCGGGTTTACACTGGATACGTGGTGCATGAGTGGAACTGCAACTGGTGCAGCGCAAGCCACTTGGGATGATGGTTTAAAGCGCAGGTGTCCTTTGGCCTCGGTCACTGTGACAGACTAATCCGTTTCGGGTGCCGCCAACCACGTTTTCACATACCTTGTAATGGATTTCGTGCAATAAACAACCTTCCGCGCCAAGCATCTTTCGCGGTCACACCACCCCTACTCAACTACGTGATAAATGATATCCTTGAAGACACTTGGAAGTTCAAATGATCTTGGAGTGGAGTCTCTGTTAAGTAATAAGCTGACTGATACAGAACATGCGAATGACAATGCTCCCCTTAGTTCTTCTGCAAACAACACGTGGACAGTTTTCAGTCGGCTAAATGACAAGGCTGGCCCGCATGGTATGTGATTAGATTGGGTTTGCTGCAAGCAGGCCGTTTGAAATGGTTGATCATTTCACCTGTCTGCGTGCTGTTATCTGATCATGTGATAGTGCCGATGAAATGTCTATGAGAATAACAAGGACACGTAGTGTAATGAGAGTCGACTGGAGTGGTTTCCTGACTGGAGAACGTCCGGCCAATCAGAGCTCACGTACAAACTGTCACAAGCAAAACTGCGGATGATCGGCGCCAACCAATCAAAAACGGTTAGTAGCTGCTACATCGAATTTGTTCGTAAGAAGTGGTGATTGAAACAAATTAACTGAACGTGTGCTACAGTTAAACAATCTCATTACCTAAGTTAAGGCCGTGGAATGTAACAACGAACTAGCCAATAAAGACGCAACGCCCTTGCCATCCAGTAGCAAACGTTAATACAAACAGTGGGTTCGCTACAAGAAAAGTTGTTTTTCTAATAAATTTAAATTGTTTAGTGTCGCTCAGACAATTGTTGCTCTGATTTTCCGGACAAGTATGCGATGCGTAGCGCGTTCGCAAATCTTCGTTATCCGCGTCACAAAGACTTCCAGTCGTCTAGTAGCAATGTGCGTTCAGCCTTACTCTGCAGATCCAAAACTTGGCCCACAAGCATGGAAAATGTACAGGAACTCTCGGCGTTCGATCACTATTGCCTCTGGCAATTAGCCCATACCAAACAAGCAAGCTGAGAAATGCCATAGTACGCCGCCGTGTACTTAAGAAATCTCCACGGTGACGATTGATAACAGAGGTGATAAAAAACGCAGTATGTAGGCTCGGCTAAGCAGTTTGTACGTCTGCCATCCGCACCGCGCATTACCCAATATGGCTGTCGACAGCCACAAAAACTCGAAAAGCGGACAGACGATGACGCGGTCAAGAATATAAAACGTTTGACCGTATCGTCCAAAAAGGTAAGGAGGCGACGCTCGACAGGTTGGGTAGCGTAAGACCACGTACGTCGGACACAGTGTCAAAATAACTGACAAACTTCTGCTCGAAAAGCTGTCGATTCTTCTCCTTGAATACCCACTGTTTTGATGGCTCATTAACTTGCTTCACACGTTGCCCACGAAGGAGAGGACGGAACTATTAGACAGGAATAATACATCAAAAACACTACTGAGGGCTCACATAAACACCACAGTAAAAGGATAAAATACGGCGCATGAGACCACCGTCTGAAGAAGCGCTGCCACTCAAGGTTGTCATGTTGTGACCGCAAAATACGATTGACCCGGGAATCCTATCATTGCGTAAACTCCCGTATAGGTCGTCAAAAATCAAACTGCAAACGCGTACGCTCATTTGCACGTCAGACATGCATTCACATACATCATTGTCATTCGCCTTGGTGGAACTGCTGCCGTAGCGCGTACACACTATTCTGATAGTCTATTGTTGTCCGTCGTCTTCCTGGCGTTCGGAACTTGCTCTTTTGTTCTTGAATGTCGCCTGTGGGTAATATACTACTCGTGAGCAGTATATTACAACGAAACTGCCTGTCATTCAACAGTCACACAACGTACACCAATTTTGATGAGTGCTTGGTCACCTGCACCAGTAGAGCGGAGAATAACGGAACGTTTGATAAATCAAAATATCGCGCGTCACGTATGCAACCCGCTCGGAATAGACAGGGTTGTCGAACGTTACCGAGCTAGCCTGGGACATCTAAGTAAATAACTACTACCAACTCGTGTTCCACAATTTATGAGTAAACTAGGTTGAGTGTTGGAATGACTAAATTGTTCTTATGATGTGTATGGTATGTTTCGTATGCCGACGAATTGCTGGGGAATATCTGACTTGTATTCAGAAGGCGCATCCCGTTCTCCTGTTTTTGGTAAAGCAAACATTCCGCAATTATTGGTTCGAAACGATTGATAACTATATTTGAAGCTCATTTTGTTTACAACACTACCTGCATTTGTTCAGCTTGTGAACTGCATCACCGCTGATGGAATGTCTGATGAGATCACAAATTTCATAACAAAAGGCTCGGATCGCGTTTGCCGACTTACGCCATCTGTGGCGTGCGCATGGTATTGATCTTTCTACGAAAGGTCAAATGCACAATGCCACCGTTAGAGTAATCCTATTGTAGGGCTCAAAAACCTGGTCGATTCCCGCGTAGGTTGTTCACAGTGTTCGTTTTCGACCATCAGTGTCTCCGGAACATTAACGGCGTGTGTTTAGAACACCGTGTCATCAATGACAAAGTTCGCCAACGTGTCTTTGAAGCGAAAAAACTCTGTCGATCAATGAGCATTTTGATCTCGTCTCACAGGCTTCGTTGGCTTGACCACACCATACGAATGTCAACTCACCGCCTGCCACGTTGTGTCTCGTTTGCGAGTGATGAGTTGGGTTGGAAGCGGCAGCCTAATGATCAACAAATTACTTGGGTTCACGATATGAAAGCACTGACTGTAAAGCTTGCCTCATTAGGTGCTCCTGGCTTCTTGGCTATGGTCTGAAGGACAATGGACACCGTTGGTTGAGGACGGTGTCTGATATAGCGAAAAACAAGTCAGTGGTGCTCGTGTTGCGAGTCTCTGCGTGGTAACTTTTTCTTTTCTACCTTTCCACACTTCCCCCCCTCCTTCACTTTAAGCAGTGCTTTTTCTTTTTCTGATATTGACACGTTTAGCACTTCTTGTGGTGTTCTACGCGTTAAATATATGTCAAATGTATTATTTCAAATTTTCTGAACACTGTGACTGCAATCCGTCCCGTTATCATAAAGATTCAGCAGATTTAGTGAGCCTGTTTTTTCCAATCATTTTCGGCTCATTTGCGAAGATCTTCCACAGTTTCGTAAGTTTGGTTGTTCCATAGACACCCGGTTGAATCACATTTAAGGCCAGAGGAGATCATTATTATCTAATTTTCTTCAGTACCGCATAATGGTCCATTGTTTGGATCATCGTTGTGACATTTACGAAAACATTAGAAGCGTTTCGTTAGGCAGACAGTCTTGACTAGCGTTGTTAGATTTACAAACTACGCGTAACTCAGCGATAAATCTGAATCTGTGCGGACAGATTCAACAATGAGTGTCAGTCGAATTTATCACGATAGTCAACTCTGATCGAAGTAATACATGTGCAAGCTTGTGAGGTTCTCCGTGTGGGCACTTCCATTTTTTAGCACACAGACTGAACTTGTAAAATATACACTGGTGATTTTTGTAACAGCGAAGCTTCACTTTTCGACAAGACAGATCGGTTGCAAACTATGTGCTTGGCGAAACTCATCTATAGTAGATAACATGAAGACTGCAAAAGGCGCACAGGGGAGTGTGCCGAAGGGGTGAGAGAATCGGCTAAAAAAGATGATGTATCTCTCTACCTGAACTTTTGCCTAAAAACTTCGTGTTCCTAACCGGGTGCTTATAGCAGCCTGGTAAACGGTGGATACAACTCACAGCTTGAGCTGCAGAACCTCTGCATGGATTAGTCAGCCCAGCCTTAAACGAACTATGCGCCATCAAATTTTACGCTACAGAGCTAGATTTCATACACCATTTACTCGATGTTGTGAAATCCACTACCACCTGGTAAATAGCCGAGACGGAAGTGAAGGCTAAAACATTTCAGCAATGATAGCACGAGGTGATAAGTAGATGAACAGTCGAGTTGCCGTTATAGCATTCATAGTAAGGCGGACATAATCGGCACTCTTAAATTCACAGGTATAGTGACCATGAAAAAATAGAAGGCAGAACTAGACGAAACATTCATCAAAATATTGGCAAAAAGGTCTATCATGAGATGAAGTTCCCGTCGACAGAGATAACTCAACGCTAAGCCTGAATTGCTATAGGAAAGTCATCGTTGAAAAGAACACTGATGTCCATAACAAGCATAGTTCTGAAGCAGCAGAAAACCGAGATGCCTAAAAACAGCACAAAATGTCTGATAACCTTGAAGCGCTCAATAGGGAATAAGGATCAGCCAAAACAAGATGAATGTGACCAAAGAGGAGAAAATAAGTGAAGTAAACGCGCCCCGGCTATTTCAAGGGAGGATCGGTTCTAACATGATCTTGAGCGAAGACTGATGACGAACCCACAACTCTTCTGCAACAAAATAGCAGTACGTATGACCACTTCACAATTCCGGACCCCTGTTTAAGCTACCGACACAGTGTACATTGTCAATGCTTCCGACATAACTGCATATCAAGAGCAACTGCAGAACACAAAGCAACTCGAATGAAGCGTCCTAAATTTCAACGTCCCAAATCAGAGTAAACTCAGTTGTTAGCTTGCTGATCACCTGGTCAAGGTTTGTCGTCCTCGGTTGTTTTGAAGAAGTGTGTAGATAAGTTGATGGGGCCGACCTTTAATCGGTCCTTGTCAGTTAGCCACCGAAGATTTACAAAAAGTTCAAAATCACAACGATCTTCAATGGGAAATTCACAGACATCACAGCAACATTCCGCTAATTCTTTTTGGTTACATGCACGAAAGTACAATTAAATAGATAAACTAATGAGCAGATGTAAGTAAAATATTTCAGCCTGCCTAATGAACAATCATCGCTCAGGTCCAGGATGGCACATGACAGATTGATTAGAAGTCAAGCAAGCACACGTGAGGAAACCGGTGTAATTATGGCAGAATCATCAATCACCTGTAATACGTGGCCACAAAGTTGATGATATGGTCTCGTGTGATTTGGCCCAAATTTGACTCGGGGCAATAGCGTGGTAGTCCAAGGGTACTGTTCCCACGATAGGCTGCTCCATGCAACAGCTCGTTCATGATTGGCTCCACTGGCGGAGCACGTTGTAGTGCTTGCAGTTCAAATCGGATGCTTCGCTCAGCCATTTGGACTTCTTCTGCAGTTATGCGTGGTCGAAGTACGGTTTCAGATAGAATGTGAACCAGTCGTTCCATATTCGTATTGAAACCGGAAACAGCATAAATGATGAAGTCCCTGAGTTTTTAGAAAGACAGATAAATTTATAATCAAAACAATACACACATGACCAAAAACGACATCGCTATAGCTTGGACGCTTGGTCACATATTTTAGGCTGTGTAAAGCACCTACTTAACAAACCACTAACACGGGTTGGAACTGAGTAACTTTCAACAATGCATGTGGAGTGGATAGTTGATCGATGCGTACTTCGGAGTTTAGGCAGGTATGACGAACTGTAGG
Source organism: Paragonimus heterotremus (assembly GCA_013368495.1). Classification (NCBI taxonomy): domain Eukaryota; kingdom Metazoa; phylum Platyhelminthes; class Trematoda; order Plagiorchiida; family Troglotrematidae; genus Paragonimus; species Paragonimus heterotremus. The sequence continues at coordinate 25,604 of LUCH01006400.1, forward strand.
ATTAACAATTGCCATAAGGTTGAAAATGAACAGCAGCATGAGGAGGTGAGTTAAACGATATCAGAGGTCCGAAGATGATCGGTGCTCTCCTTAAGATGATAAATCTAAGTGTCCAGCAGAGAAAAGAAGTTCGCTGTTAAGACGGACAAAGACTATTTACAACATGGCCCTAAACCACACGAGCTTATCACGAAGAGACAGGACCTTTACGTGATGACAGCCTGCACATTTTAATACTCTACCGGGCCGGACTGGACGGCGAATTGATCGTACCGATGGTCACCCAAATTAGGTAAGTTAATAAGTAAATACTTAATGAATTACGGTTTCCCGGTACTCTGGATTAAGGCTTGACACAAAACCGGATGTATGTTGGAAAAAACGATACTAGCCCTAGTTACCCACCAGCTGTCTCGCAGCGGGTGAGTGGGCCAATGCTTTGACTGAGGGTCATAACTGGTCCTCTGTCTGGGTTAGGGTGTCTTGACAGTATTCCTAACCCGAATACAACCAGGATTTCTGACATTACTACTAATCCCATGTTGCTACGGCCGCACCGCTGGATAAACCAGGTCACCCTATAGGCTACACTCAGCACGCTAGATAAACGAGAATATACTACTGCTGATCTTTACCTCCTTCCAACTTGATTCTTAAAACCCACTCCAATCCTTTTTACTAGCAATTCTATAGATACAATAAAAGATAACACCGTTCCGACATGCCAGATCCCCTACTGCTTAACCTCTAGTTTTCACTGCTCTCTGCTTAATTCTTGAAGACAAGTTGGCATAGGTGGTCTCAACGTCCGAATTCTGAACGGACAGGCCAACAGACCACTTTTGCTCTGACATTAGATACATCAAAGTTGATGTCATCTGTTGGTACCCATACTATTTACCTGATATTGGTCGAGAATTTCATACGATTCCGTGTACCTCGATATCCGACAGAATGGAGCAGGTGTAGCCTTTAGCACAGTGATCAAAGCTGCATTGATATACTGAATTCCTGTCAATATTGGGCTCCGTGTTGTTCACTGTAAGGATCCGAACCAGAGATTAGACTCTTAGAGTTTTTTCACTGTCCGTGTATGTCCACACTGACAGGTTGAACATGAGCCTGTAAATGGTCGATGGATTTACTAAAAGTGAACCAAGTGGGCGTTTAGGATTGAGTAGGACGAAAAACCAACCAACTTGTGACGCTACCCAATTTAGTTAATCTTACTTAGCACTGATAATGATATGGAACGAAATACACGTTTCAATCAACAATCATTTGATAGAAGAGGAGGCCAAGATAAGGTGATAACGTGACTGTACGTTTTTCTGACGAACGCTGAGTGACGCACGTATAACCAACGACGCCGAATACCAGAATCAAGTCAAATCGCTGGAACCGTGGTACTATTGACATAAACAATACAATTAATTACAAGAAACAAGCCTCAGTTCGTTTGCGTTCGTGGGATAAGATACGATGGTTGGCCGTAATAGGCCGCCAAGGGTCTAAAAGGCACAAGTACAAGCACAGACGACCGACAGGCAATGACGAATCGACGAAATTCGATCGGATCGGTCTAATGTGTGTCTAAATAGCCGGCCTTCGGACAGGCAGATTAGTCGGCGACAGTTTCACGGCGGCCGTAGAAAGGCAGTATTCACAGGGGTGGGGATGATGAGACTGACAGACAACAATGGGTGTGTGGGCAGATGAGTGAGGTTCAATGACTGAGGGAGGCAGGGTGAAGAAATTAGTACTTTTAGACGCGGGTTGTGAGAATAACAATGACAGGCGTTTAGCTAGATGGGGTAACGGGGAAGAGTGCGACAGGGTCAATAGAGGGTAATTATGACCTCCAAAAACGTCCTACAGTGGCTATGAGGCATAAAGTATGTAAAGCTGCACACCAACTGCAACAATATATTTAGTGAACACAAATATAGTCCGCGAGGTGAGCCACCTTCCCGTGATGCCGGCCGGGAAATCTTGGGGAGTTCGGCAATTCGGGATAACCATTCTATCTGGTTTAAATGTATGGAGCGCTATCGATCTTGATAGTGCAGCTACAGTCAGCACCATTCAGTAATCAGGAAAGGTGTGCGGAGTACGCCTACATAGAATGTGGTCAGAAGTGCGAAGGTAACGCAAGATTGTCGACGCAAGTGCGTACATTTCGAGGTAAGGATGGAGTGGAACAGATAGTAGGCGCTCAACTCTTACAATCAGTGACTGCGCGATTTTTCAACCAAGATTGTTATCAGCCAAAATAAAGCATGCGTACGTCGTCGAACGCAACTGTGAAAAACCCGGGTGAATAAAAACCACAGGACCTAACAAATCTCAGCAGGAGTCGGTCACTTTCTTCGGATATGAGGGCCAGCTAACCCTGTGAACCCCATCATCGGTTCCACTTTCCTTCCGCTGGTTGCTCAGTAAAGGGTAGCCGGAAGTGTCTATACTTGCTAGCCTAGCAGAAAGGCCCAACTAATTGCTAGAACAAACATCACACCACAGCCAAACGCGATGAGGAATGTAGGGTTCCAAGCAGCAGAACACTGAATAGTTTATTCGTTAGGTTCAAACTACGGTAACCCGACTCGAATCTACCGGTATGGATTTCATACAGAGACGAACTGTAAACAGTCGCCCGTGATCCTCGTGCAACCTTATTCGCCGAGTCACTATAGAACATCGGCCACAATGAAAGTTAACTTTGATGTGGTGTGACGGCTTGCGCGTTTCGATTATCTATTGGGTTAAACTGGTTGGTATGACGATCACATTATCATCACATACAGCAATACATCATTGGTTCTCACTGAAGCGTAACTACTTCATACATCTGAAAAAAGCAGATCCTGTACAGGAAGAAAATTAACGGAATGGGATGGGTCTAACTACTAAACCTAGTCACATCCATACTTGAACAGTCAGCATCAAGGTGCCTACACCTTGCGAACAAACAACTGAACTACAAATAGAAGTAAGGCGTCATTAACACGACAGCTTCCTTACGGATTTCACTGACCAACACCACTAAATGTACTCACTTCAGACAACTCGGACAAACAACGACAACATTCACGTCACTGAGCTCGATTAGCCGCCACTTCACCTAACGTCCCCAGTAATCGATCCCGAGAGCCGCGTGGTTCCCAGCCAGGGAGACGAACCCGGTCTACAGTGGCCACCATCTGAGGGGACGACCGTATTTTTCTACGCCAAGTCATCAGCTTTCTACCTCACACTTTACGTCAGTTGACCGCAGCATTGACAAAAAGTGTTCGATGTGACAGATGACTAGCTGGCATCCTTAATCCATGATCTAACCATCTGTAGGGATTAAACAAAAGAACTCGTTTAACAATCATTACCAAATATCCGTTTCCCAAACTCTTCGTTGATTACACGCTGGTGCTACCCGACCAGAGCGATCGAACGCAGATGTCGATGGTTCACGTATTTTACGCTGAGTGACCAGGCTTCGTAGCTGTAAAGTAATACAGCCCTCACAGTCGCCTTAGATACGCGACACTTAAGCCTCGGAGAAATGCCTCTCAGTTGCCAGAAGTTTCCAGCTCAGCGAATACTGCCCTAGCCTTGGAGATACGCGCTCTTATTTCATTCTCTACACATCCGCCGTCGGTGACACAGCTTCCCAAATATAGAAGTCGACTAACAGGCTCCATAACTTTACTGTCCAACCTTAAATCTACGTAATCACAGCAGTCTTACAGATGCATTTTGCACTGGGGCTGTGCAGCGCACTCGGACATGTTTACCAGAGCGTAAAATAGCATCTAGCCTTGTTTGTATTGCCTGAAAATTGTCAAACAACACCTTGTCGTCTGCATAATCCAAAGCAGTCAGTCTCCTATCAAGTAGGAGGTTCGCCTCAGGACACGGTGAGTGCTGCACACTGTCCTTCGTCTATGATAAAACTAAACAAAAAGGATGAAAGTGGACAGCCTTGATGTATGCCGCTCTTGGTGTTGAAAATGTCAGACACTTCACTGCATACCTTAATCTGGGCGGAGGTATGGGAGTAAAGCGCCGATAGTATATTCACATACTTGGTCGATACACTCCTGCTTTTGGGCGACCCTAAAAGTGAAGATCGACCTCACTGAATCGAACGCACCATAATGATTAAGAAAAATCGCACTTGTTAGCAGGTGATATAATTGACACTGCCCCAGAATTTGGCAAACAGTGAAAATTTGATCAATGTATTTCAGTCCAGGACAAAACCCTGCCTGTTCTTTAATATCTGTCTCTCCAGCTGCAGCAAGTCGACGAGGTATAATGGATACCAAAACCCTAGTAATCATTTAGGTCAAACTGCTTGCCATATGGCTGTCGCGAGAGCCACGGACATCCTTCTTGAACATGGAAACTATCACTGAGTGGCCCAGCGCGCAGAGATGGCCTCCGTCATCCAGATAAACTGAAACCAGTGAGCCAAAACCCCTAATAACGCCTCCCGCATCTTATTTGAAAAGTGCCAGCACGAGACCATCTGGACCAGCAACCCTATTCCCTTTGACAGTCCAAATGTAATTACGGACCTCAGCTTTGGTGGGTGGTTCTAAGTCTACGGTTATATCGCAAATCTGCGGCAGTAACACAATGGAAATAATAAGCCAGCTAAAGTGATCCTCGAAGTGTCCAACGTTCTAACCTTTCGGGCTTATTGTGGACGAGCATGCCGTCTGTCTCGTTGATAACTTCATTGAAGAACGGTCGCTTTGGACCAGTGGTACATATAAGCTTGAAGTGACCTAGAGTAAAACCGGTTTTTATTTCACCAACTTTCCCAGTTAGGCAAGCCTCACGATCGGTGATCAGGCTACGGTTTAGCTCCCTACGGATATCCCTCCAAAACTCATTATGTACACTACCAGTTTGAATGTTGAGTCTGGGGTCTAACAAGTTCAAGAATTTCTCTGAGATTCAGTGCTTGTTCAACCTACAAACCGCCGTACCGCATGCTACAGTACCTGTTTTATGAATGACCTGTGAGATTTGGGCTCAGCAATTATTAGTATCTTCTGGTTGGGTACTGCTAAGCCTGCCTTCCAGGCTAGTTTGGTACTTATGTTTTACTGACGGCATAGCCAGTTTCTTAACAGCCAATCGTTGCTGTCGGTGGGTTCGTTGTCCAACAAAAGTAAGAAAACGTCAACGTGCCAACGTGTGGTCTGAATACAAGTATGTGTTCCGATGGGAACGAAAGTTCTGAGTGGAGCCCGGCCACCTACAACTAACAGCCATGCGGTTTATTTGAGATCAGGCCTGATTCAGCGAAAGAGGGCACCAAGTATAAAAAAGACGTGCACGGTGTCTAGAACCAAGAGGGACTTATGCTTGACGCACAGCTGCAACAGTCGCCTGTCATCACCTGAGCGATGTGATGCCAGTTCAAAACTATCACCCAAACGAAACTCGGTCTCACCAAGGCCGCCGACCTGAGCGTTTATATCTCCGGCCAAAATGACTGTACCAGAACCATGTTTCGACCGAATGAGAGAGGCCAGATCCGAATAAAAGGCGTCCTCGAAACCAACGCCACTACAGTCAGTTTGAACATAGAAAGAACACAATACAAACATCTTTGAGGGTTTGGCGTATAGAGTTGGCCTTGACAGAACCTGTCAAGCGGACGGCACAGTCTACTGTTGACAAGAAACCAAACTACAAATGCGACCGCCGCCGTGGAGTCACCCAAACTGTAGAATGAGCATCGAGTAGACAGTGGGGGTGATCTTAATTTCATACGCTGACTACTGTTCTGGATCCCAGTCTCTGAGGTATAGCAGACACCGACGTTCAAGGATTCTAACGTTCGTGCGAGAGCGGCTTGCCAACCTATCAGTTTTGGAGTGCGAACATTTGAAGAACCTGTGTTGATTCGCATTCTAGGTCTAAGTAAGGGACGATGGAGGTCTGGGGCTTAATGGTAAGAGATGGGACTTACTAACACAGTTACTATGATAAGCCATATCTGTTGTTGGACCAGCAAAGTAACTACTAGAAATGGAGATCAAGAAGGGTCTGAGAGCTAAATTTGTTAGAACAATAGAGGGAGAAACCGACAGTAGCATACTTTCGCCGATTTACTCTGCTGTATGCAGCAGATAGGGTGCCCCGGTTTATGATACGAGACGGTCGATGCAGTAAGGACTTACTGGTGTTGTGGACTAACAGCTCACCTGGATATTTGACAGTCAAATATAGCATTGCATTCTTCCATGGCTGATTGAACGTGATTCCTATCACTGTAAGACTCAGAAGACTGAGATGGTACATTAAATAACAACGTGACATACGTGAAAACCCAATTTTTCCAAGTAGTGTGATATGCCACTTGGTCGGTCAACTTCATAGCGTGGACCAGCGTCCACAATAACTAAAAAGATGAAGATTTAAATGAGTTTACCGTACCGCCCATGGCACACTGTGCGCCAAATTTGTTCTGAGAAGCAATCCGAAGACCGTTCTTTAGCGTTGTAATTTTCGTCTCATTATCCTCAACAAAATCATCATTTGGAAAGGTCGAAATTTTGCCAATCAGGGGTTCTGACAAGGGTACATTAATACCATCTTCCGATTTCGATACATTCTGTGATAAAAGCCGGCTAATTTGCGCGCGTAGACACCGCGACGCACCAAGCCGTCGAGCAATCGAGTGCATCGCTAACAATTGTAAAACGCGCGTCCAATCGCAGCGACTTCAATAGGTTCAGGTTCAAGTTCAAGTTCAATTTGCACAAGACGAAATGGCTGTCGCCAATCGAGCATCCAGAATATTTGCATC
>LUCH01006401.1:9829-33632 GCA_013368495.1 Paragonimus heterotremus
GCGAATAAATGGGAACGGTCGCCAAGGAGACGACGTATTCTGCGCGGAAGAGGTGATCGATAAGAGGAAGTGCACAGTTTGCGCGGCACAAATAAGTCGTCCGCTTTCTCAATTGCGCCTTGAAGTGCACGGTAGTTCTGGTCCGCGGAGCCATAATCAAGAAGTGGTGAACCTAGGTAGCCCCTCACTCTGTTAAAATCAGCCTGGACTTTTTTACTGGTTGTTGCACCCAGTAACAGATAAGAGCAACGACGAACAGAGAGTGGTCACTGTGTACAAGTGGCGGCTTGATGATCACTTTGTCCACTAGGTGGCTTTCATTAGTAATGACTAAGTCGTACAAAGAGGGAATCTGACCAGGACGATGCCGCGTCGGAACGTTGACATGTGTCCACGCTCCCCGTCGTATCAGCGTCCATAAGGAGGTCGATATTCCACTTTCACATTCCTGGTGGTAGACTGATGTCCAGTTTATTTTCGGTGCATTAATGTCGTCCATTGTAAGAAGATGAGTAAAGTTTTGTTGATCCAGGAAGTTGTGGTGATTGTCAGTGAACCTATTTCTTATGACTGTTGTTTCATTACATTGTTGACAATAAGTTGTACAAGCGCGCTCGACGGATAAATTAATTGCCTTGCCTAGTTCGGTTGTTATGTAATGTGCGATCAAATCTAGGTAACGCGCATGGATTGAATTTGACGTGGTCGCCACGTCGACATCGTGCACGAGGACTCTGAATCAACGGACAGTCGGACAAACGAAGAGGATGATTGCATTTAAACTACCGCCACTTGCGGCGTAACATTACTTTGGATATAATCTCCATCTGCCCTTTTGGCTGCATGTTACAAATTGGCTACCCTGCCAAGATACGAAATGTCAAAAAATGGAAAGGAACCTGAAGAAGACCAGCGTTCTGTCGCCCCTTCCAGTTCCGGAGAACTCAGCCATTTCATGCAGACTGACGGGTATTCTAGACAGGTTGTCGACGAAACCCACAACAGCGGGGCCGCAGGTATCTATTCCACGTCCCGAGAATTTCAATATGGGGGGTCATTATTCCCGTTGGGAAGGTCAAGTACGGGCCTATCTTCGGAACTTCCCAGTGAAGCCCCATAACTACCTGATCTTGAACTTGCTAAGCGAAGAGGCCTTCGATGTTGTCGTCGAGGCTAAAATCCTGGATACTCTCGTATAAGACGGAACTTTCACGAGACTTCGACGTCCATCAGGTTCCCCCTTGCACCCAACAATCCATCGACAGCAGTTTCACAGTCGTAAACAACTCGAGGGGGAGACCGTTTGGTCGTTTGTTTGTGAATTGCGGCGCCTGGCTTTGCGAGATTACGAGAAAGAGCCTCAAGAGGAACTCCAGAAGCGAATTCTTGAACAGCTTGTAAAGGGAGTCCTGCCAACGTCTATAAAAAGGGGATTCCTGCTTCACCCTCCGGGCGACCTTGATGCCGCTTTGCGGTTAGCCGGAAATCTCAAGAGAGCCGAAGCAGCCGTCAGTCGACCAGCACAGTAATGCGTGGCGGCACGAGCAGCTCATCGAAGGGACAGCCCTCCAGTGCACAGTTGGAACTCAGAGCGGTTTCGCGGACCCAACCACTCGCGGGACGGAGGCCGAGAACGGCAATCCTGGTCGAATAGAGCGAGTAGACCGGGCGATCACGAATTCAGGGTTAATCGTCGCGCCTCCAAAACTATCGACCGGGTCCAAGAAGACCACATAAGAACTTGTAAGCCCTGTGGTTCTGTTTACGTTCCTTCCCTTATTAACTGCTCCCAACTGCTGTTTGAGCTTAAAGTAAAGATAATAATATATGTGGAATAACACTTTTAGGTCTAGTGGACACCGGAGCGTCAATAAGCGTGATCGGCACACATACAGTACGCAGGCTCTCGGGCAACATACGGAAACCGTGTTGCCAACGCTTTCTTACAGCCAGCGGTGAATAAATGTCTACGGAGAGTAGAATCATCGCAGCGGTTGTAATAGCCTAATGCCATATAGAGCACAACTTTGTAGTGATCCCCAACCTCTCATTCTGTGTTATAATCGGGATGGATTTGTTAGGCCGTCTTGCGGGCACACTCGGTCTACCCAACCTTCAGCTAAGGAGCCCGTCCGGCATCACTCATTTAACACCTATGTCCAAAACTCTACCAGGAACTTACTTCTCCCTCCATGTCATCACTGCCCCTTCTAGAGTGAATCGTCAAATTTGTTAGATGATTCAGTCGAATGGGGCTTCTGATAATCCGTGAAGTGTCCAACGCCTGAGGTCAATGCTCAAAGGCCGACCACTCGTGTTTGCATAAGAAGGAGGAATATTAGGTCGCACAGACATTCTAAAGCATCTAATTAATACTGAAGACGCACCACAAATCAAGATACCCCCACGCACAATACCCACACACCTTTAAGATGAAGTACGTAAGATGACTGAGGACATTCTGAAAAATAATGAGGTCCGACCGTCAAACTCCCCATGGGCTGCTCCAATAGTCCCGGTAAAAAAGAGAGGTGGCGACCTACGATTATGCGTTGATTACAGAAAGCTCAACCAAATAACAAAGAAAGACGCATTCCCACTGCCTAGAATTAAAGACCTCTTCGACGCGCTCGGTGGGGCCACGTACTTTAGCACCTTGGACATAACATCTGGATGTTGTCAAGCGGAGGTCGAAGAAAGTGACCTAGCCAAGACGGCTTTCGCCGTGTCGTCGAGATTGTATGAGTTCGAAGTTATGCCCTTTGGATCACCGAACGCACCTGCGACCTTCCAACGCTTAATGCAGAAAACACTGCATGACTTGATTCCCAGAGCCTAGCTAGTATATCTAGATGATGTCATAGTCCACGGGCGAACCGAGCGAGAGCATATGCGTAATTTGGAGTTTGTGCTTGTCCGTCTGCTGAAAGTCGGCTTGAAACTGAAGCCCGCAAAATGCCACTTCCTGCTGAAAGAGGTAACATTTTTGGGGCACGTTATCTCTGGGTCGGGTATTTGTACAGACCCGAAAAAGACGGAGCAGATTCGATCATGGTCCACGCCGGAGGATGCAAACGAACTGAGGAGTTTTCTGGGACTGGCTTTCTATTACCGCCGCTTCATCACTGGTTTCGCCCACATTTCCACCCCCCTGACCAGATTGTTACAAAATGTCCAGGAGTTCGCATGGACAGAAGAGTGCGATCGTGCTTTTAAAGCACTACGCGAGGACCTCTGCACGGTGCCAGTGCTAGTATTTCCTGATATGTTGCCGACGGCCGGGGTGTTTGTATTGGATACTAACGCAAGCGACGGTGCAACTGGGGCGGTCCTCTCCCAACGAGGGCAAGGCGGTACGGAACAAGTGATAGCTTACGGTAGTCGGTGTTTGAGTAAATACGTGTGGAATTATTGTACATCGAGGAAAGAAATGATTGCTCTAGTATTCTTCGTACGACAATTTTGGCACCATCTGCTAAGAAAAATGTTTATCGTGCGCACGGATCATCAATCCCTCCGCCGGTTGCAAAACTTCAAAGATCTGGATGGACAGTTGGCCCGCTGGTAGGAGGTCCTACAAAAACACGACTTCCTGTGTGAACATAGGCCCGGCAGGCCACCCTCTAACGCGGATTGTCTATCGTTGCGCCCAGCACGCAACCACGTTGATTGCCCGTCCTGTACCACGCAACATGTAGCGCTAGTCAACATACAGAGAACGGAATACGGTCACTGGTAGCAGGCTCAAGCGACAGACCCTGAGACTGCGTTACTTTTAGATGGGCGCCGAAATAACGCAGAGACCAATAAGCAAGGAAATGGAAGGAGAAAGTTATGAATCCCGCTGTCGTTGGGCGCTGTGGGAACAGCTCGGGATGGCGGAGAGAGCATTATTCATCTAGGATGGACCCTCCTACACGAGGAGGATTGTGGTCCCCCAGTCCATGGTACAAAACGTCTTAACAAACCTGCACCGCGAGCTCGGTCATGCGGGAGTAAATAAATTGGAGACGGCCGCACGACAACGATTTTGGTGGCCACACCAGCGGAGAGATTTCGGGTTGCTATGCCAATCATGTGAAAAATGCGGTGTCTTTAAAAACCCCAAAACAAGACGTCGAGCACCGTTACGAATTATGACTGCGGGATATCCCAACGAGTTGGTTGGCGTAGATATTGTGGTACTGTCGCCTGAAACAGCTCTTAACAATCGATATATCTTGGTCCTGGTAGATTACTCCACCAAATGATGTGAAGCAGTTCCGCTTGCACAAGTGGGCACATCGACGGTGGTAACAGCCATTGTCGACCATTAGGTATGCATTTGGGGAGTCCCTGGCCAACTCCATCCAGATCAAGGTTCCTGCTTTGAAAGCTATTTCGTTCGCGAAGTGTGCAGACTACTAGAAATAGATGAAACGCCAACCACAGCTTACCACCCGCAGGGCAATAGACAGGTAGAAAGGACGAACCGGTCCCTGAAAAATCGCCTCAAGGTGTTTACGGAGGAGAGTGTCACCGAATAGGACTTAGCCATACCGAAGTGTTTGTTGACTTACCGCAGTACTATTCATTCATCAGTTGATCGAATCCCGCATTTCCTGTAGACCGGGCGAGAACTGAGATTGCCCTCAGATGCCCGATTGCCGGTTACGCAACAACTGCAACTTCCAGCCGCACAATAAGTGAGCAACCTTCTTGATACACTTCGACGAGCGCACCGGATCGCGTGAGCCCACCTGAAGACATCTTGCAGACACCAGAAGGACGACAATGATAAGAAGGTGTTCGGAGCTCCCCTGAAGGTTGAGGAAAAAAGAGTGTGGCTGCACAACACGGTGCCGAGCCCGGGAGTCCCGCAAAAGATGCACAAACAATGGAAAAGGCCGTATATTGTTGAACGAATAATTTCTGAAGCAACTTGTCAGACTAGTGAGTTGGCAGGAACTGACAAGCAGCCAATCATAGTTCACTTCAACCGACTAAAGCCGTATACACAAACTGCATCCCGTGAATCACCACCGGACGCTCCCGAGGTAGGGATATAAATCGAAGTTGTGAGCACGTTAGATATAGACGAGGCACCGGGGACGGTGCTCAGAGAAGGGGGGAGTTATGTAATGAGCGATCGAAACTAGGTAACGCGCATGGATTGAGTTCGTCAACATCGTGCACGAGGACTCTAAATTAACGGACAGTCGAACAAACAAAGAGAACGATTGAATTTAAATCACCGCCACATGTTGCGTAATATAAATTTGGATACATTCCATGCTCGCTCTTCTGGCTGCATGTTACAGTTATTGCTATTGCGTCGAAGATAGCTCTGAGGTTGGGCTAATTTAACCACTTCATTTTCGTACTCCTGGTACCATCACAGAAGTCGTCTAAGTTTACAAGAAGTGTCGTCATCAGAGACGTCAGATGGGGGAGAACGATAGATACCCCCCGCTTGGAGTGAATCTCGGCCACGCAAAGCCAATAGAAGCTACAGAGCATCACATTTATCAGAGGACTGAAATCTTCTGATAATCGTGTATGTTGGGAGATGGTGATGGAGGAAAACCGCGGAACCTCCCATTCTTCTTCGGTCGGAGTCAGCTGGGTAAACTGAATAGCCGGGGATACTCAGTTCACCTTCACTGATGTCACCTGTAAACCAGGTCTCCGTGAAAGCAAAAATGTGCGGTTGTATATCATGAGGTATCTGTCTGATTTCCGGTAACCTAGTAGACAAACTCAGACAGTTCGTAGACATACACTTTAGAGCCACTTCTTAACTTGACCTTCCGAGAAAAGAGAGAGGAATGTGCGGGAAAGAGTTTGGGAGAGAAGGCCTAGAATTTAGGGGGGTGATGGTGTAGGGCTCGGTATGTGCTGTCGAGTGGGTCTGATGGCCCTCCGTTGAGGCTGTGGGCGTGACGTCAACGCTTGTGCGTACGTCAACGTCCCTACAGGATGCTTAACCGTCACTTTTGGTGTCGCGACCTGCGACCCCTGTGAACCCGCTGAATACCGCATTTTCAGGGGGTGTTTGAGAGTCCTCACCCACGAAAATTTGACTTCTTAGTCTGCCGGATACAGGTTTTGAAGGGAGGTAGTGTGCACGGTTTTACGGAGCCACTCAAATGCTTTCTGATTTACAGGCGGCATCCCCAACGACCCCCATCACTTCCAATTATCGGAAGAAAGAATTTTCTATGGAGCTTTTTGATGGCTTTTGGCGTGGGTAACTCGAAGAACGGCATTTGTGCGTTATCTTGAACAATTTCGCCCTTCCTTGGGGCGTCGGCCGTTGGGATAGCGACTACGGAAGCAGCATTCCTGCTTTACACCACTGGCTTATGGGCAGAAAACACAACCATAGTTTCCAGCTGTAGTCTCCGGTCCGCCATGATTCGTGATTTCGTTTTAGTCCGCTGCTTCATTTTCGCCCTCTCTTGCCTAGAGCGGCGGAGGGAAACGCCTTTCAGCTGGACGCCGATGGATTTCAAAGCCTCTGATTTTTCCACAACTGTTTCGGGACTCAGCATGGCTGGCAAGGTTACCAAGAGGCCGAGTGATACTTCGGTTGTTTTGGCGCGTAGCCTGCTCGCGAGTACGAGATTTGTAACGTCCGGGGAGAACGAAGAAACTAAGACTGACTTAGCTAGTTCGGTTGGTGAAGATGTGGTGGGGAAGCGGCCCCATAAAACAACTCTCCTTTCTCTGAGAGCTTTTTCTTTCATATCCGGCGCTGCCTCTTCTATATGTGCAGTTGACAGGGCAACTGTCTTTTTGGTGACCACAAAACCAGGGAGGGCACGCATTCTGTATTCATTCGGGGACTGGAGTTCCACCTTCATTTCAGACAGAGTCCGCTGGTATTCCTCCATCCTATTCCCTATGGGAGAAACAGAATGACATGTAGTGCTAAGAACATCTCCGCATTTACACACGCAGGTTTTCTGCGTCGCTACAACTTTCTTGACGCGTGCGTTATTACTTAGCGGCAAAGCGGCGCCTTGGCTGTTGTCAAACCTGCAGCTCATGCAGATAAAATTTGAAGCATAAGAACAAAGTTGTTTGTACTGGTGTTCGTTGGGGCCAGCACATTTGAAGTGACACCACTGTTGGCTCTGTTAAGATCTGTTGCATTATTTTGAGATTGCTGTATTTTGTTTGATCAGTGTGGCCATATCTTTCATTATTTTTCTAAGAATAAACAGCATCAACTATTTTTATTCTTACACCAGCTACTATAACCGTTTCTTTCGCTCTTATTCAGTCTGATCCCTGTACATTTATAAATGTCAAAATAGGACAGTCTTCTTTCATATTCCTTCTTGAATAGCCTATAATTCTTACCATTCCTCGATGGGTAAACAACTATTTTGCTCCGACCCAACCAATGACCTTTGTTTGAGTGAACTCAATTTCGTTTTATCGTCCCCCATTACTGAGTGGTGCCTAGTTGTCAGGGTTGTTGTACCGGCACATTCTTTGTTTAATTTGTGAGGATTTTTCACACTTTGGGCGAGACTTAATTTCCATGTACATTGATTCAATTAGTACCGTATTAAATCCTGTTTTCACGAGCGTCATCTCATTAATCGTTTGGAAGAAAGCTTATTTTCTCTGCCGTTGAATGTTGAGAAAGTCATTTTTGGAGTAACCGATTACGCGTAACTCGTTGTGAACCTTGACTCGTTAGCGACCTATTCAAAAGCCACCTCTGGTGCTGGTGGCACTGCACACCTTTTCGAACGGACATTTTGCCTCCATAACGGTCGCAAATGCTCCCGACTCCAGCCAATTGAAACCCAGAACTGTTACATCTGACTCGCGTCATTGTCAACAGGAACAAGTGATACACAATATAAGACAGGTAACAAAACGGATGCGATGCGACCCAAAAGTTTCAATACGTAATGATTTGATATGTTATTCGGTAACGAATAACAGTAATCGAATGTAAGTTTTGATGTACATGGCACCAATAGAGCAAAAAATGCGTAGATGTTAAAAGCAAGAAAATTCGAATCAATTTGCGAGTTACCTACGCAACAGCAAGATCTAGTTCACAGGAAAACTGACGCCCATAAGCCAGAATATCCAGATTTTTGCGTCGGTAAACCCGAAAATTTCAACGCTTTGATTTCTAGCATTCTGATTACAACGTGAAGTATCCTCTCGTGACCTCCCTGCAACAGGAGAAAGTGCATCAAATAAAGTATACGTCTACAGAACTATTGCTTCTACTCGTGAGAAATCATACACATATGAGAACACTTCAGCTTGCGAACTGAAGAAATGCATCCGTACCAATCAATGTCCAGCTCTACCTACTATCGCATACTTCCCAACATCCACACTCGTCAATGCCTGTCTATACGTACTGACGCATACGTTTAATACTGTGTATCCACTACTACCAACATGCTCTCTGCAATCCGTCACGTATGGTACGCCTGCGTTCGGATATGCTTACGCGCATGGAGTCGCTGATCCAGTTTCATGCTTAGCCCCGAACAGCTCATGCTCAAAGTTACTATTTCGTGACCGTGAAACAGAGGTTCTTAGTGTCGACTATAGTGAGATAGTCCGAGCACATTGGTGGAGGTGGATGCATCCTATTTCATAAACATGAGAAGGTAGAAAAAAAGGGGATGTATATATATATATACGTATATGGGTATAAATGCGACAACTCTTGTGCCCAATGGAAGCCACCATCCACAGGACATATACCCTCTCAAGGAAGAAAAGAGAAGCTAGCTTACCGTGTTCCGCAACTCATCTTGTTTTGTATGGGCTGATGTTTTGCAGTTTTTTGAGTTGTGGCCCTGTGTACACTAGTCAGCCCATTTCGCTCCTTTTAGATATCCTGGGCTGCAGGGGTCGGGTGGGAGTGATGCCAAGTTAACCGATTTCACCAGTTAAGACCGTTGACCTGGTTCAAAAGAACAGAAGCCCGGTGGTTACTTCAGAGAAATCCAAGCTATAGCTTTGTTATCACGACACCCTGGCCACAGGGTCCCCTTTTTTCTATGGATATCATATTTGGAACACTGGCATGGGTTCGCGGCATCGGGTTCCAGCCCTGAGCAAATACCGTGTATCCGTGCGCTGGATCGGTCCTTAAGGCACAGGTGCAGAAAGTAAACCAAGAATGAAGAGGTAAAAAATGTTGCTGGTGCTCATGTGAATCCTGTTTTTACTTCGCTCTAAATCACACTTTACAACTACAGTTGAGCGAACTATCAGGTTTCACCCACTGCACCTCAGCGCCGCATGATTACTAACATGATTAAGCATACACTTACGAATGCAGATATCCTACCACGTGCTGGCCTGCAGGGGTATATCCATTCCTTTGAGAACGCATGTCGATCTGTACACTGACTCACAGACATGCATCCAAACACATAACGAACTACATTCATGCTCCAAGCAAACAGGCCACAACAGTACAAAAATTATGTCATATCACAGGACAAGCGTTCCCACTCCTGATTCAGTTTTCTCTAAAATAACTCGAACGAAGTAGCCTGGACTACAGATTCAGGCAGCTTATTCTCTAACTTTATCTCCCTATGTAATTCAGATGGGCTCATTCTTCTTCGGGAGATGACGAGAAGCTCCTGTTCAATCGAAGCCACTCAAATTAAGGCACTTAGCGAAGTTGAGTGTAAGGTCCCGTTCCTCCGACAAGGCGGTCAACTTACTCAGATCAGCTTGAAGATCCGATCGATTCAGGTTGCAGACAATTTTTGCATTTTCAGCAAGCACGTAGCAAGGCGCGTTCAGTTGGTCAGCCAGGTCGTTAATGTATATCAAGAACGGGATAGGCCCCATCACTGATCCTTGTAGTATTCCGCTGAGAACCGCCTGGAGGTTCGATAGTCCTCCTCAAACAGACACTGTGAATGTCCTATCCGGCGGGAAGTCTCAAATCCGCTAGAAGTCTTTGGGCCGCAATGCTACAGTAGTTGAGCTTTTCCAGGAGCACTTGGTGGTTGACAGAGACAAACGCTTTGCAGAAGTCGAGGCAGCAAACTCCCACCTGCCCCCTTGTCTAATCTCTTGGATATTTAGTCTAGATGGCAGGCAAAGTTAGATAGATACGACCTTCTTTTCACAAGGCCATGATGGTTGACATTTAGGAGGTTGCTACTAAACAGGAAGCAAGCCAAGTCGTCTCTGATTACTCTCTCGTACACTTCCAACAAGATGCATGCCAGGCTAAGGGGGTGGTGGGTTATGACTTTCCCTTTTGCGCCGCTTTTGTGAATAACCACCACAGTGGCTACTTTCCAGTCTTTAACAACCCTTCCTTGCTTCAGTGACAAACTGATCAGTGCGGATAACCAGCCTGCCAAAACCTCGGCCAAGGGGCCAACCAGAGCAGCATGAATGCCGTCCGGTCCCATGGACTTCAACGGGTCCAACGACTGCAGAATGGTCTGTACCTCGGAGGCTGAGGTCGTGAAGTTTTGCATTGCAGTTGCTGTCGTTCTGGGTTGCACTGTTGTCGAGCCTTCAAGATTGTCTTGCCAATGTACGCTGGCAAAATATTGGCCCAAATTGTTCGCGTTCTTCTGATCATCGGCCGCGATTTCATCCCTGGTCGTGGTGAGGTTGCCAAAGTGTTTGCGGAGAGCAGGGTTCGATTGCACTTAGACTTAGAACAGCGACGGGTTGGATTTGGTTCTTCGCGCCGATTCTGCTTCGTGCCTTAGTCTATACTTTTTACCGGTCTTTGCAGCCGGACTTTTCTTGAACTGAAAATAA
This sequence comes from Paragonimus heterotremus, assembly GCA_013368495.1. Lineage (NCBI taxonomy): Eukaryota > Metazoa > Platyhelminthes > Trematoda > Plagiorchiida > Troglotrematidae > Paragonimus > Paragonimus heterotremus. Next base: position 20,603 of record LUCH01006401.1, read on the forward strand.
AGTCTGTTTGCATAACCCCTGTGACTTCGAATAGCTTCCATGTGAACGTTTTCCTCTTTTGTGCCTTGGGGGCAGCAGCTCTGTACCAAGGTGGTGTGCCCTTAATCTGTTGGCGAAACATTGGCGCTCGTTCTTCTGTTAACTTGGTCACATCCAGCTTTATTAAGTCCCAGCAACTTTCCACAAAAGTATTATCGTTAGGCAGTTTCCACTGCAACGACTCTGCATCTTTCGGAAGCTCTTGGATTGGAATCTTTCCGTAGTTCCCAGCCCACCTTTCCGGCACTGACCTCAACTTGACACAGTACTGTAATCTCATATTTGCATGGTCGCTTTTATCTAGGGGAGCACAAATTTCTAGGGCGCGTATCTAGCTATCACTTCTGGTCACTACGAGGTCAATCAGCGAGTCTTCCTGTCCTGATATAAACCTGGTTGCTTGCTGAACATGCTCCTCCACAAGCTTTTTATGGAAGCATTTCAAGAACTTTTCCCAAAAACCAACTCCCCTACAGAGCCCATGCTCTCAGTCCACTTCCGGTTTGTTCAAGTCGCTTAGCAGTAGAACCGGAGTGTGCCTGCTGACGATCTCTTCCCAGGCATTAAGTGGCACGTCTACTTCCTCAACAATAACTCCAGGGCTTCCATATACACAGAGTATTTATGTGCGAGTTGGTGCATCGGGTAGTGCACATCTCACCAATTGTATATCAAGAGTGTGAAGAGTACTGCCGGAAACCTAAACATACTGGTTCGCAACTAGCAAAAGCGCTCCACCCCCGGGCCTGTCGTCTTCTCTTTCCTGCCTAAAGTAAGTAGTCCCTGGAGGACAAAAGTGATGTCTCAACTTTCTACTTGAGCCACGTTCCAGTGACAGCGACTGCATCACATCCTGCTGCCTCGTCGTTCAACTACGCCCATTTATTGCCAATACTACATGCATTTTTGTACAGGATGTCCATCCATTTACCCTAAGAGCGCATTGTCGTTCTTATGATGGATCTTTTGGGTGCTCGTCCCGAGGGAGTCATCTGTTTTTTTGAGATGTTGTGTTGGGGACACTACTGCAAATCGTCGATGTTATTCTTATTGTGAAATGGCTGACTGGTGACCTCTCCGATAACACAGGATCCCCTGCACGGCCGATTGGGAGTTTGTCAAAGTCAGCTAGTGGGATTTCATCTGTCTCGTATTGAGGTTTCCCCTGTCAGTATACTGGCCTTCAGCATTGTGGTGGCCTCTATGCACGGACATTTTCCGCATCTTGGCGGTCTTTACGCTTCGATAAACTATCGGAGGAGACGGTGAAGCGGTTGATGGTTTTTGTCGCTATGTCCCCAGACTTCTTTAGGAGGAGGTCGCGATGAATTGGGCTCAAAAACTCTAAAACCACTGGTCTCACCAAACTTGGCAATTGCATGCGCTCCTCCATCTACCTACTCTGACTAGTCTTTTTATGCCAACGTTTTCAGTAAAGCCAGCCAGTCTGAACAAACTCACCAGGTATTACTTGATGGCTTCAATTCTAGTTTTACTATTCCTGAAGTAAGGTTCAAGGGTGCCATGAACGATCAGATTTCATGTTAATCCGAAAGCCACCTTCAAATGTTTCTCTGCTTTCTGTAACCTCTCATCAAGGGTCTGAGTATCCCACTGGATACATTGGATCGGGTGTAAATTATTTTCCCTCCATGCTTCTGATGTTTTGTTGGGTCGGCCTTTAGCGCCCAGGATCTTTGTGGTCCCGCTAACTCCCTTAAGGGTATCAACACGAGCACATCCTACATCTTATTTTGCCTTCAACGGCTCAGTCTGACTGCTTCTTGAATGCACGGGTTTCCAGCACACTCGGAGGACCCCCGAGCACATCGGTAGGCTCACCGACCTCTGGAACATCCGAAACGGACGTGTAGGTCGTCATCAGAAGGGCGTGATCCAGTGGATCCACCTGCAGATTTTAGTGCAATACTTCGCCAGAGTTAGGCGCAGGAATTGTGCATTTGTCGCCAGGCGTAGCACTGGGTGTGGGAGGGGTGGAGGCAGACCTGTTCCCGGCACCTACGAGGCCAGATTTACCGTCTTTTTTGGTAAACCGGGCGGTTGCACGTGGCCCAGTGAACGGCTGTTTCGGCGAGATCGATATCCAAATCAGTGGTTCAAGGAAGGTCAGCCTATCAAGTGTGTGAAGCTCATTGTCGAAAATATTCAACCGCCGTCGGTTTTTCTCAGTCAACTGCCTCCAGCGACTTCAGCAGCTGCGACGACGTGTACGCAGATTCATGTCAAAAGGCTTGTCAACTGAATCCAGTCGGCTTGTTTGCTGCGGTATTTAACGGGCCTGAATGGCCTGAATGGCAGTCTTCGAAAAAAGGTTGTTACACAGCTCTTTGGGATTACGGCGAGTACTAAATACAAAATAAATTACTAGAACATCCGTGTCTGAAGCAAGTAAGGATCAATCACTAATGTGAGATGGTTACTAAAAAAGCAATCAACACTGTCTTCTGGGAAGTCTTTCCAGTGATCGACTTCCAAGGAAGGAGAGAGCTGCCGCTCTAGGATTAACCGAGATGAATCTTATGGAATTTTTTGTCGTGAACTGTTTAAGTTTTATCAACCATCTGTATAGATAATTGTGGCATGCGTTCTACGCTGAAGGTGAAATATCGCAAGGTTCACGGGATACAGATGGATAGGGATCAATAATTTATAGTCGACACTCGCAGGTAAGGTGGGGCATGCCGGTGACCGTTTTAATTGCTGCTCCTTGAATACATCTGAAGGCGACAGTGTCTGTCTTCAAGCCGGTACTCATGCTCTTTTCGGTGAACTGAAATATAAAACGTTTAACATGGAGTGTTTAATATAGATGACTATCTATGCTAGAAGATGGTGGTTTTATCTTTCCAAGTTTACCATACTCGTTTCCAGTAGTAGTCTGGTGGTGGTAAAAAAAGGATCAACTAGACCACAAACAAATCACCGAGTTGTTTTTGGGTCAACTTTCGACGATATATGTACACTTTCAGTTGTTTATACGAAGACTGCATCTGATACTATCAAGATCAGTCTGTAATTCACTGGGATCACAGATATTTCAGATTTTTAACTGATCAGCATAAGGAAGAACGCCGCTGATAATAAGGTCGAAAGGGTCACTGGTGTGTACTGGATATAACGATGGACCAAGCACGGATATCTGAGGAACGCTACGGTCGATCGAGGCCGAAGAAGAAAAGATCGGTCAGCTTCTTACTTTCAAAGTTTTATTACCAAGGAAAGATGGGACCCAACACGAAATCTACCCTCAGATGCCACAGTATTCCGGTTCGTGGTCAACGAGGTTCTGTAGAACACGTCCGAACGTTTTGGCAAAATCAAAGAAGATATTATTTATCGTATTCAGCCTCTGCGGGGTTATGCAGGATGGTTGACGCATTGATCACGCATGACTGGTCGGGGAGAAAGCCATGTCAGATTTAGGAGAAATGGCCGTTTGACTAGAAATACCCAATTACGACGTCTTACTGAATGTTTTATTGTCTCGCACGGGATGCCAATGAGATTGATCAGTCGAACGCTAACACGAGAGCGATGATATCCTGCTTTAAGTATTGGCGTATCCGTTGTTTCTGTTAATGTTTCCGAAAGAGCACTGGTCAGAATTGTCTGTCTGAACATATTACGAAGGGGTTCACAGACAGTGGGCTGCCCTTTTGGGGATAATAGGATAGGGCACTCCCGATCCCACTATATTGAAAAACTGATATTAAATAGTGGATCTTGAATGCTGGCCAGAAAATATCACCTATCAAGAGTATGTGTTGGTTGTCTGGCCGTGAAAGAATCGGATGTCAATTGGGGGAAGCCAAATTATAGACCGTTGAATAGTACTTACCGAACACTCGGTAAACAACGTCGGGGTTTCGAGGAGGTTTCTCCATTCGCCATCAACAGAGGAAGTGAAAAGAGTTTTTTTCCTCTGGTGGCGCGTATGCTGGGATAAACAATTTAAAGTTTCACCATCCACCAGTAAGATTTTTGCCTGCGTATCGCGCAGTCACCGGATCTGTTGAGAGATTCTTCCCAGACGTTTTCGAAGCCAAACATTTCTATTCAAACCCTATGTGTGTATCTCCCACTCCATTGTTAAACTTAACCATGCTTACCTCTACATACTGTTTTACTCGTTCGGAAGTGTAACCTGTTTGCTGTCATTCGGAATGTTTCACCGAAAACGAACATTTGTTGCTTTGTTTGCGTTATTAACTGGGCTTGTAAAGTATCTTTGTATATTAATTTTGTAATTTTCATTCAACCTTAAGCGACCGTTTTGTAACTTACGACGCGCTCTTACTGCTGGTACTGACCGTTACGGTTGAGGTATGCAGCCGAATGTTTCGCACACTTTATTGCTTATCGAACAGTACGGTAGAATCTCCGATTAAAATCTTACTGTGTTCGGTGATCGTTTTTTCCACAAGTTTTCCGTGAAGACCGTCTAGTTGTAACAATCCGCGCGTCTCGGGTGTGTTGACGGACTTTCAGTTTCGTATAGTGCCACGGTAAGAAAATTATCGGGTTCATGTGGTGTGGGGACATATGTGAACTAATAACTAGCAGTATCTTGTTTGGCGAGCTAATTCCTTCACTGTGTTGACCGTCCGTTTATCCTTCGATCCACTCGTCATATTGTCCTAGCTGTCCACCAGCAGCCGGGAATTCCTTTGTCATTTCATAGAACTCAAACATGGTTCCGTCCAAATGTACTTTCTTCAGATAAACTGGGCTATTTTCCCGCTGCCCTCCTCAAACTTAAGATGTCACAGAATGTAACAAAGCTTCCGACATCCATTCAACATTCTGCCAAGGGTTTTAAACCTCGTCTATGTTTGGCCAGGAGAAATGAGCGAAGCGCCGCACAAGGTCGTAATAATGCGCCCGCAACTTTCACTGGGAGTATGCGGAACTCATCCATGTCCAACACATCCCCTCTCATTAATGAAACTTTCTTCTGAATCTATTTTTCGCGCTGTTTTATCTCTTCTCGTGCTCAGTCAAATGAGGAAGAAGCATGTACACTAACCTTCTCAGTCTTAAAAAACATGCCGGAAACTGGATAATCGATCTACGACCCTAGTCCTCACAACCCTAATTATACGGCAATCTGGCTTTCACCGAAAATCAATGCCAATGAACTGAATATTCTCGGGTATTCACTGCACCCAGCAGACTTCTGTGGACACACGAAAGGCTCCACTTTCCTTCTAAGCCAGAAACTTCAACCGTCACTGATAAATTTGCCTTTCCAGTAAAGTGCGATTGATTTTAGCTTAAATTTCACTTCCGGGGTCGTGATACGCTCCTTGTTGGCGTAACTTACTTTTCTCAGTCCTGAATAAAATTCGAAAACGAGGTCACCCCTGCCGTACTAGACAGGCTTCGGTTTTCTTAGCTTACTGTGGTTGAGTTAAACGCATCCACTCTCATTGGAGTATCTACATCGTCTAGGGTCTCTAACTAGGGACCCTCGAAATCCTCTGTGACAACGATCTGCGAGGAAGACCGGACACAACATTTAATGAAACCAAAAGGGTGTCGTGCAGGACAAGCATTCTTTTGCGCGATCTGGTTATCACAAAAGTAGACCACCTCGCATATTAAGTAGTCAATAGATCACTGCGGAGAAATGGTGCCCACTTAATATCGGTTTTTGTTTTTAACTGCTACCGACTCCGAACGGCAAAAACGGAGACCTTGGTCCGAAACTTCCACAACACAGACTTGAAAGATATGCGGTGAATTTTAAGCTCATCTAGCTTCGAGCTCCACCCCGTGGGCTCGATATGTCATTCTTTTCAGCTTTCCATCTACCAGCCTAATGAGGCATTCATTTCCAAGAGATTATGAAAATTCATCTTCCGATCGTTGATCACGCAAACTGTGCTTCTCTTCCTGGTGTATCTTCTGTTCACTCAATGAGAAGAAACTAACGGCCAGACCCAATGATCTGGCAGTTTCACGAACTACAAGGTAGACACCCAAAACTCACAGTCATACAACAGATTGGCATGTAGAGGAACTATAAATTTCTACCTCGACTATGTACGCTACCAGAAAAAATATCACTTACATTTTCTTGATGGCTGGCTCAAGAGAAATTCCTGCCAACAACGGCTTTCGGAAGCAGGTGATCTGAAGGCCATCATTAAGGGAGAGCAGTCATTATGGTGTGAATAATCGTTTTTTAAATGGTGTTGAAAATATCCAGTTCAAAATCTCAGACAAAGTAACTACAGTCTATCTAGCGTAAGTAAACGGCCTTAACTAAAAAATTCAGCAAGAAGCACAAGCTTGTTAATAAAAAAACTTTCACCACTTTTAAGAAAGCAACCCACTATAGGTCTATGCTCATTTCTCTACGTTTCATACATGCGTTTGTTTAAATTTTTAAGATGGAATGCAAGAGATGCTGTGCTGGTGTAGTGCCCAAGGCAGATAGAGTTTCACACTCGACTGTTTACATGCTGAAACGCAGAGAGGAACCTTCAACGAAGGGACGCACTCAACCAGCGGACGCACGAGAAAATGACTGCTACTGTGGTTGTCCGCTATGGTCGTCGGCCAAACTTGGGGCAACATGGAGACAGAGGGGGACAACAATCTCCCGAAGCATGGGGCTCCAGCAACAGTTCTGCAAAAGGGAACAACAAGAGGCAGCATGAGCCAGAGGCCCAATAAGTCCTGCACACGATTTACATGAACACAGATGGTGCCAGAAGCACAACAGCGCGATGTTACACAATTCAACCTCAACCTGTGCGCGCTTTCTAGTTTCGACTGCGCACTACACTGTGGATGTCCAGTTTTCTGATGTACGACATATTGTTGGATCGAAAATTCCCAATTTTACAAGGTTTTCATTGTATTTCAACAAGAATATCAACATTTTTGACTGCGAAGAATGTTATGATCTTTCCAGTTTGCTCATCCATACCAAAATCACACCTTTCACTCCCTTTTGTAGGATTTGAGATAGGACATATTAGTATGTTCTGAGATGTATCACCTTGTCAGAACTTGGTTTTGGGACCGTCGACTGGCACATCTGGTGCCTCATGATTGTCTAACAACGGGCCGTCAGTGTGACTCTGTGCTAAGGCTATATGAGCCCTAGGTATGCGCTAGGTCACTGCGAAGTGTGTCTTTTGAACTTATCTGCTGTTCTGTTAAAGATTATCACAAAATTCACATTTTCGATATGAGCAACTACCGCTTTGTATTTTCCACCATGTTTATTACGATGGTGGTTGTTCTCGACTCCGTGTGCCAGTGGAGCCACAACTTGTCCAAACAATGTGACAACGCGACGAAACATCAAAAAGGAACCTACACGAACTAAGGGATTGTTTTGTAAAACAGACGAAAAATCTTTTCACCACCCAACTGGCAGTTAAGTAACAATTTTCTCAATAAAACCGATCAGTTTTACTTGATGGACTTCAGTAACTTTGTCTGAAATTTTGATTTTAATATTTGCAGAAATAGTTAAAATACGATGGTTAAGGCTAAATGACCGTTTCATCTTTGGAATGGCCTCCAAACCCAATAACCACGAAATGCATGGTTACCTAGATTTATTTGCGTGTGAGGTGGACGTTCGTCAGATTAATCGTTTCCTCTTTTCTAGTAGTTCGCTCTATGACGTTTGGTTCACCCTTCATATTGTATTTACATCGCCATATTATGGCTAAGCTAGTTTGAGCTGTAGTTGACAAGCGGGTACGCGCTTCACCCCTATCCACTAACAACTTGAAACGCCTTATCTGAAGGGCAATCGAAATGTGATTTCAACATGCATGGAACTAAAAAAATACGGTGGAGTTTGAAAACGAACCATGTTGTTTTAGCGACTTTTGGGAATATGACAAGCAGTTTGTTCTGGCCTTGCCTAGGACCGCCGGCACCAACGATGGGAAGAAAGAAAAGGAACGCAAGATGCGTCTCAACCCATTCAGGGGCTCTCAAAAGCGCGCCAAACCAAAAGTGCGTAGATCATTCGAGTGTACCGAACAACGTCCGGAAAGGTACCGATTAACGACTTTGAAGAATGGGCCAATGAATGGATTGTCAGGAAAATCGTAGGCACTCGCCGTGTGCAATTATATTGTAGACTATCAGGCCGAAAGTGCAAACTATTCCAATACTTAGCGGGGCACCTCAACGCAGGGGAGAGGTACTCATAAAGATTCACAGCGAGCGGATCGGTGATAACGTGGGCGACCGGATGAGTCACCGCACGACTGGATCGGACCAACCGGCGAGGCGTGGTAGATAAAATGGTATGAACGAGCGGTTAGGGGACGCGATTATTCAAACACTCAGAGGAATGGCTCGACACAGTTGCTGGATAGGGTCGAAGCCCACGGTGGATATATGGCGAGCAACATGAGCCACTGAACGAGCCATTGGTCAACGAGACCGAACCGACGAGTGGAGATTGGCAAGAGGAAAGCCTCCGATAGTAGGCGTTTGTCGCACACAAACCGGGCAGAGATGCACATAGTGTGGGAGTGGAAACCAGAGGGTGTTGTGGACTGGAATTCTGACTAAAACGCTGGCGCGTGTAGCACGGTAACTAGCGCGTTGGTCAATAAAGATTGTGCTTTGTTGGACGCCTTTTGGCTACAATTGGTTGAATGACTGAAGGAATTAGCTCTGGGCTTGTGTCTGATTGTCCACGGTAGACGTACACAAAAACATGCGTACATAACAGGCAAGCGGGGCGTTGGAGTTTCGTACATGACTATAAACGGCCCTTAGTTATGAGCATAAGACGCCGTATATGTGCCTAAATGGACCACGTAGACCAATCGGAAGAACTGAAATCTCCGTAACACTTGGAATGACCAAACTTTATAGGACAACCCGGACGATCGGTGTGACCGATATCTCACGTACTTTCTCCCGTTCCGGTCAACATTGCGTTGAAAATTCGCAAGTAAATTTTATTCTCCCTTTCACGTTCATATCTTCTCCCGGGTATATTCTATTTTCCTGTCAATCTTCTGTTCGGCATTCCTTTTTTATTTGGAACTGGACAGGAAGAAAACGCACAATAGCTAGGCGTGCATGCGCGATACATTTTTTACTAGCAATTTACCACAGCCCTGGTAAAGTGGCAACTAAACCGGTTTTGCTACCACACCAAGACGAGAAAGGGTTGGTTTTTGCGGTGTATCCGAAATTGAGATTTGTTAGCAAATTTTACTCCGAACATAACTTATTGTTTCGTTCCCGTATATCTCTCTCCGTTCGTGGCGTCCACTACAACAGAACTATTTACACTTAACTGATAACGCTAACCTTGAAACGCCGTTGACATCGTGTGTAGTATAGCACTGGATCGAAGAACGATGTGAAGACGTAATACCAGTGATACCATCGGGGGCAGAATTGACGTCTGATCCAGTTTTCAATACTTTGATGGTCGGTCGACGACTCCCTCTGTCCCCATTCTATGCAAGTGTCCGAGATAAGTTCCGTTGTTGATACAGCTAGTGCCATTGAACTTGGTCTCGGGTGCGGTTCACTTGCTGTGCCCGGCTGTGCTGGAATTGTTCTCCTGTGTTTCGATGCAGGAGGGCTTAGGAAAAGTTGGGCCGTTCCGAAGTACCTTGGGGATTTCTCCGCCGGTGCCGGGGTTGAGGCTGTTGGCTCAGATGAGTTCGGTTTCACATTTCGGTCGTCCAATTGACTCTTCCCGAAGTCCGCGGTAGCATTGTTCGTGTTTCCATTCTATCGGGATGAAGTAAGGTAGGAATCGACTGCGGCCACAATTACCAAGAAACCTCCAAGGCTCTTCTGGCAACTAGTTGACCGTTGTGTCCTCCAGTTGCCTCTTGACCGCCATTACCAGCTCTGTGAACGATGCCACGCCGGATGAACGGACGTAAGTTTTCCTCGGCGCCTCGTAGTTCAGAGCAAGAACTTCCCAAACTCCACTGAACAGCCTGATACAATGGGGGATTACGGGAAATCTTTCATTGGACCGCCGAACGAATGGTCCACGGGCGATAAATGCGTGCATGACAGTAAATACTCTATTTCAAACGGACAATCGTAATTCCAATTCACTGGATTTACATTGTACGTGTGAGTGTAATCCCTCACAGCAATGGCCGTCAAAAAAGCAATGAAAACCAGGTGAGTTTCGTCTGCTACGTTTTAATACGTTAACCGCACCGCCTTCGGAACCATTCGGCCCCTCAACCCTACATAATCTGCACGATTATCCATCAGCGATTATGAGAAGCATGTAGTGACGAACAGTGCCTGGCGGTCGTTAGTGATGAGATCAAAGACGGCCATTGTGCGCTCAGTTACCTGCCAAATCCTGGTCTGCGCGTTCAGGTTGCGCCAATTGATTGACCGATGTGTCGCCTCTATAATGTTATTGTTCCGTCGGCCAAACGTGGGGAACTTCGGGCTGCATCAGCTGGCCCAATTCTGTTGTCAAGTGCCCGTTGTAGAACGAAGAGTCAGCGTTCTTTAAGATAGCAAGCGCTCCAGTGCACTTCCACCGCTAAAGCGTAAGCATAAATACCATGAATCACTTGGTCACGGCCAGATTGGAGGCCCGATCGCGCACGTTCCCCAGGATGTGCACACAGCACAAAAGTTGCTGGACGTGCGGAAGCTCTTGTTCAACCGCCGCTTGCGTGGTCGCACTGTCTTCCGTCATCATCGTCCTGGTCTCCAACAGTCCAGCGAACAGCACGAATTGCGGAAGAAATAGGGCAACTGGTGCCGTCGTCTTGTTTTCCAGCCAGCCAAAGCAACCCGGTAAACCCACTCCGTCGGTGTTTACAGTCATTACTGTTTCTTGAAACTCATATGTAATACCAATTACAATAACCTCGGGGTAATGCCGACATAATTCCACTTCTCCATTACCCATGAATGTGAAGAGGGTTAGACGGTTTTCACTGTCTACGTTAAAAAAGCACTTACCAGCTGTGTTCATCTGTACGTGCACACGACCGAAATAGCCAGTGATGTTTCTCTTCGCGAATATCCGGGTGCGGAGACTGCACCCATCGTTCGTTGTTGCCTTTTATTGAAACGTTACCGAAATTATTGTACAATATTGAAGGAGACCGTGCCGTTGGGTGGCCGCTGTCGGATCTCCTCAAGTTCTTCATCCATGAGGCGACGCCTCGGAGCTCCGTATTGGGCAACGGTTACGTCACAGGAGTGGTTGTGCGGCATAACGAATTTCGTGACAGGGAAATCTCCGTCGATACTTCGATTGGCGTTAAAGTGGGCGGCACATCCCGTTTGTCCATCGGCTCATTCTCGGACTCCAGATGATGGGCGTGATATTTGCAGTCTGCGGACGTATGAATACACACGTCTCTTATGATCACCGAATGTAGGTTTGGTTGATTGGATGCAGTACGAAGGGCACTACCGAACGTCAGACTGTTCCATACCAACAGTGACTGCATCCAAGTGTTGGAATTGTCGCAGAAATAGGACACTACCGGAATGGTCCCGAGATGTAATAGACAGGTCATCGAACCGTTTGACCGCGCAGGTAACTCGAAATTTGATTCCAATTGTCTCGGTGTTGTTGTCATTCCTATTGTTGTCTTACTGGTGCCGTGAGCATCAAACAATTGCATACGTTTACTGTTATTCGTTACCGAAATAACACATCGATTGAATTTTTCTGGTTAAATTGTATCTGTTTCTATATCCGTTCTATATCGTATACTGCTATCAACCTATCAACCGCGCAGATAGAGGAAGTAGCGACCGATATGAAAGAGAGAGCTCTCAGAAATAGGAGGGTTTCCTTATGGGGTCGATTCCCCTCAACCTCCTCCCCAACCGAGCTCGCAAAGTTAGTCCTAACTTCGTCATTCTCCCCAAACGTTGCCAACCTTGTACTGGCAAGCAGGCTTCGTCCTAAGACAACCAAAAGGTCACTGAGCCTTTTGGTAAGCTTGCCAGTCATGCTCAGTCCTTTGACTGTAGTGGAGAAAACGGCGGCTTTGAAATCTGCCAACGCCCAATTGAAAGGCATGTCTTTTGATCTCTCTCGGCAAGGGGGAGCGAGACGTGAACAGCGGAGTAAAACTAAGTCACTAATCGTGAGAGACTGGAAACTACAACTTGAGACTAAGCTCGTAGTTTCCGCCCCAGTAGTACCCACTCCGACCTGTGTGCCAGTAGAAGAAAGCAGGGAGGCCGTTTCCGTAGTCGCCATCCCAGAGACTGACTCTTCGAACATAGGCACCACCGTTGAGGACATTGTACCGAAGCCGTCTCTCCAGTTACCTAAACCAAAAACCACCGATAAACCCCGTGGGAAATTCTTCCTTCCTAGGATTTGGAATGATAGGGGCCTTCAAGGGCCGCCGCTTGGGACGCAAAAAACATTTTGTTTGTCCGTCCCACAGGGTATTTATGTCGGTGACCCCACTAAACAGCGCACATTACCCCCACTTTAAGCCTTGCATTCAAAAGACATAAAAGTCAAATTTTCCTTGGGTGAAAAATCCCAAACACCCTCCGAAAAAGGGGAAGTTGGCAGGGGCACAGAGGCTTCAAGCAGCGACACATAGAATGCTGGTCAGGCGTCCTATAGGAAAGCTGACATACGCACAAGCGGTGGCGTCGCGTCCACACTTACACAAGAGGACCAACAGAGCCACTCGGCAGCACAAACCGAATCCAACCCCACCACCACCACCTTCATTTCTAGGCATTCTCTCCCAAGTTTTTCCTCGCACTCTCCTATCTCTTTTCTCTCTAAGTTATGTGGGGAAGTAGCTTTCACGTGCATGAACACGAACTGTTTGAGTTTATTTAATAAGCTACCAGAAACCAGACAGCTAATTCGTGATACACAACCGCACATACTTGCTTTCACGGAGACTTGACTTACTGGTGACATCAATGATGGTAAACTGTATTGAATCGTTCGCTAACGATTCAAGGTTCACAACGAGTTACGCGTAAT
>LUCH01006402.1:0-17548 GCA_013368495.1 Paragonimus heterotremus
AGTCTAGTGCTTCTTTTCTAAAGGGACCGACTGGAGAGTCTATGGGAATGCGACAGCTGCGATCAATTGTGGGTGATGTTCAATGTGAAATACTTACGTTTTCGTGACATGATCCGTTCAATGAATAGCTTCGTAGATCAATTACATTGCGAACACTGACCTATTGCCTGCTGTTTTCGGCCCTTTTTATTTACTGCGCGTTAGGTTGAAGGTGACAGGTGATCAATATACGAAATGAATTCCATAGATAATTCTGTAGGTGGTCATCGGTTACTTGGCTGTTGTTTAGAGGAGGAAGAACACATGCGCTTTTGACTGTCGTCAGACGTGACGCCTGATAAAAACTAAATGCGCTCCTGTTTTGGGAAACTTTGGTCTCCTCATAATGTCATACCCATCTTTATGATCTTCGTTTCTTCGCCTTTCATTTCTTGCGGCGTCTTGGCCTACTACTCTGTAACAAATTCGATATATTTGTTTACGTATCAGAAAATCTAATGCAGGAATACGTACGTGGACGCGCGACTTGGGAATAAGCAGAAAACCGGGATAGTATAACGAGGGCAAAGTAATTTCCTCATACAGGGCTCACTGAACATGGTTCTCACCCATGTTTGTACATGCTCCACCGACTTTTTGTCCCTCATATTACGTATGTCAAATTATCGGAAGGCTTTTTCTAATTTGTACGCGATTTATGACTAAAATTTGTGAGTTCCGAATTTCCCACCGATCTGCGGATTGTTTCCAATATCTCATAAGACTCCTTTTAAATTGTTTGTTTGTTTTACTCTACCTAACTTATTTTCTCTATTCTTCACAGCCTTAGCTACGGGAGCTCACATTGAATTTTTATTTGGTCTCTGGATTTACACTTTACGAACATAACTTTTTTCCTTAGCTTTTCACGGTAAGTTGGGGCGATTCAATTTGCATTATTGGTAGATAGTTTTGACCGGTTGTAACCCAGTCGTATTGTGTGAGTGAGGCAAACTGTTCTGTCAGATATTCCTTGTTCAGAGGTTCGTTTGTAAAGCCAAAACGATGTATCAGTGCCCGAGCTAACAGATATGAGAAATGCCTTTTACTGAACACTAATGGTGAAATCGATCGAAGTTGACGCAATAATTAATCGAGAATTTGACATAACGCTAATAACCACAACAGTTCGTTGTTGAAAAGTCTAGTTTAAAGGCATTCATTTACCCTTTTTTTCTGTGAATGTGTTGCCAGCTCGTGTGAATTAATTTGCTAGTCCGCAACACGTTTGCTTGACAATCCTCAGAATTCCATGGAAAAAGAAGTCAAAGAATTAAAGGCGACATTATTATCACGGAATAACCGATTATCTTTTGTCTGGTTTCTTTGTTGCCCAGGTTGCCAAATAATCCTCAGTTAAACCTTATGTGAAGTATACTTCGTACATCGATACCCTTCCATGTCGATATTTTGGTGGGCAGTTTAAACAGTAGCCGTTACTAAAGTCCCAAGTGTCTATTGTATTTCATCGCCATTTCTTTCGAAAGTGACATAACATTGTCACAACGGTGGGTCTTGTGAGCTAAATGCTATGTATTAAAGCGAACCCTAGCGTTTTGTCATACACACATCGACCTGCTACTTCTAATGACCTCAGAGGTATGAAGTTTAGTTTATATGGTTTTGATCGTTTTCAGTTTTCTTACTTAGCCAGTTAGGACAACTTTTTCCTGAGCAGGAAACTGTAAACACTAAAGACCGCCGTATTCAGTGTTGTAAGTTTAGCAAGGAGATATTTGACGGATAATGAATGTCATATCATAGTTTGTGATCTAGTCAAACGCATTCATGTACATTCTTGTTCATCATAACGTTCCGCTTTGATGATCACGTTGAAATATCTCGCATATGACTAGCCACTTTGCTTAGTTCATATTTCATGTTGATCTCATGAACTAATCACTTTTTTTCTAACCCCCATGGGATAACGGATCAGAGGCAGCTCAGGCCAAACTTGTTGTTAATCGAGTTCTTCCTTTGCAGTTTATTTCATTTTAATTCATAGAATAAGTTGAACCTCCACTTCCTGAATACACCAATACGTAGTGCTTTCCACAGCTCACTTTAACAACTAACGCCTACGCGAATGTCCTTGAACTCCGGCTATCCGCAAAGTGTCAAGCTTTTGTTAACCCACATGCGTGCATCCACTTGATACAACTGTTCTGCATTTCGATCAGCGATGATTAGGTTATAGCCACTATGAAGTATGATTCAGTAATGTTGATTTTGTTTCCATAGAATTTGTAGAGATTTATGAAACCCTTGTTCAGACTGAAAGTACGTCTGTTGATCGCCGTTCTTTTTTATCTTTTCCTCAAACACTGGTTTTTCATATCTTACTTTGTCTATTCTGACCATGTACGAAGTTTAGTTTTCCTTCTGTCGTACTGTCTGTTACTTATCGTTCCTTTGCTTTTTTCAGACTGATGTCAGGCGACGATGCAGTTACTGATCAGCTAGTGCCGGTAAGTAGTTTCTGATTATCCCAACTGGTGATAACTTTCTTGGTTTCTCGTTTGATTTTTCTTTTCAACGATCCAGTGATCCTTCCATTGATTGAGTGGCCAGTGTGTTCTGACTTTCTGGTCTTTGGCATTCTGTGTAGTTGCTATCAGGCGTTGGACATCATTTGTGCACTCCATCGACCACAGTGCACAACCGTCTGTCTAATTTGTAGTTTACTGCGGTTGCGAAAGGGATCAAATCAATAGCAGTCCTATTGCCCCGGAACACGTGCGGCAGCACAATTGTTGGTTAATTGTTTTCGTGAATGTTGAAGAAGAGTGTTTGGAATGAATGGGATTGTATGGGCTTGCATACTTGCTTGCTGTACCCGGCTGGTAGATACCCTGAAGCCCTGTCCTATTTTCCAGTCAACCGTATAGTTGACCTGCTGTTCTCTTTAAGAGGCTTTGAGACATCAGCTCAGTTAAAAATAATGGGTGTCCTCAAAGAGAAACTTGTTTATCTGACGATTTCCGATTGTATGTTGCTAGGTGAACGCAAACTGTACGCCATGACAGAAAGTTCGATGCACAAACACGAAACAGGTTTGTGTGGGATTACGTAGATTTTCAAACCTGAGATACATAGTTTGGCGTGTGAGCTATTTAAACTACTGTTGTTGATGTTTAGACGACTGCTTATTACTGTTTAGTCCGTATTTTCTTATGATTGTATGCACGTTTATGTTGTGTATCTGTGAGAAGCCCATATTCTTCGGCCTGTGGATCTTTCGTTTACTAATGAATTTCTGGTTTATAGCCATGCGTAGCTGCACGCCGTTCCTCCACCTTCCTGTCCTTGTCTAGATCCGATCGATCCGTATTGAGATGACCTAATGTGTGTGTGAATGTGATGAAGTAAGATACAACACTACTGGTCGTAGTTTTCTATGTGGTCCTGTTCCTCATTTGGCAGCTTATTTCAGCCATGTTTACCATTCGTAACTGGTTGTATACATGCGATTCGGACTTTTTGCGCACATGCCGCCAGAACGTTGAATACTTACTACGTCAAACACGCCAACGGAACCGAAGATCATTTCTGTTTATCTGTACGCACGACGTTGCAGCATTGGCTAGGCTCATAACCACAATGTCGAAACCACGTGACTGTGTGCAAAGTGGCCCTAGTCAGTGGAGCAGTCTGGTGAATGGCCGCGCTGCATTACGCACCCGTGAGACGACACGTTTCGATCTAGCGAAGCGTTCTGTTTGATCTACGTTGATGAAATCTGTCTAGTTTCGCTCGTAATTCCCCGAACATGTCTGGATTCTAACACCGTAATACGTCAGCCAGAGTATTTGCGTTTCACAGTGGTTCGAACGCTTGACGTGCAACGGTGTGGATGCACCGTACTGTAAGCGTTTCTCAGAAAGCCGTTACGCAAATGCGAAACGGTGGATTGAACAGACGTTTATTAGTCCATGACTCAGTACGACGTGCACATAACTCACACATTCGAGCTTCGAAAGTGCGCTGCCAAAACGACAGTTTATTGTAACACAACGTAAGTTTATGTATGCTATCCGCGAGTCTATAGATGATCCAGTGAGTCACGTGACTGGAGGCGCCATGTCTAATCTGCTTCTGACCTTTTCTCGTAATCCTACTTAACTTTCACCCGGATCCAAAGTACGGTTTGCTGGTCGGCATGCCCAATTCCTTTACATACTATCTACCAACGAACGCTTCAGCCCATTTTTCTCTTAGTTGGATTATGAACGTATTCAGCTGTATTCATTTTGAGTTTAACATAGTAGGTTGCATTCATATCGTGTTTGAGATAGCTTATCATTAACGTGGCTGATCGTTGGGCTTGTGGTTACGCATTTATGGTCAAGTAGTGTAAATTTATTATTTCACTTGGCCGGCTGGTTATTCTACCAATACCCTAACTGTGTGTGTTGAACTCGGTCAGAGTACAAGTAGTTTCTTTGTTCGAACCTCATTCATCTTTGGTTACAGGTTTTGCTTTCGGATAAGTTTTGAGCCAGCTGCCTTCGAAAATGCATTGCCTACAAGCGTTTGTGCCTATGCATTTGGGGTGACTAATTCTGTCGTATCCGTTCTGAGGTTAAAGGGGCAATGACAGGGTGGGACACCTTTCCCGCTAGTGCCCTAACAGACGTTCTCCTTTTTGTTTTTCGGTGACAACGGGTAGTTATGGGGTTGCTCCACGGGTAAAAGTTCTGTTCGAAGGAGGACGAAAGATTGCGACAGTAGATATGGGGGCTGGAGCCTCAATTACAAGCAAAGTGCGAGGATTGCCTGTTAAGGTCGGTAGCTGGAAGGTAGTCGCGGTCAGAGAAATGGCATTAAAACCGCTGGAAACTCAGAATGTTCAAATTCAAATAGGTGATGCCAGCCTACGTCACGCAGTGTTAGCAATTGATAATAGGAGTGAGACGACAATAGGTGCCGATCTGTTACGTTGAGTGAAGGCGAACATAGACCTGGAGAGCAACGAGTTACGTATTAATGGTTATATTGCGAAGTTCCATTGCAAAAAGAACAAAAGAGCAGTGTCGAATGGGCAGCGTCTCTGCGAAATCTCTGCCAGAATATCCGTTCCAAGCCATCAAACAGTATGTTAATGGGTTTGCTGACTTGTTTACTGGCGCGGATGATCAATACGGATTTTGTATATGGATGGAACACTCGATAGACTAGCAGCCGGGTGAGGAATGCAGACCAGTATAATGGAGAATACCATTCAAATCGATACCGGAAATGGAAAGGCAGTTAAAAGAAATACTGGAGAAGGGAATAATTCAAAGGACAATCAGCCCATTTTCGTCACCGGTCGTGTTGACTAGAAAAGCATATGGAACCTACCGATTTTGCGTCGACTTTAAAGAGTTCAACCGAGTGACGATCAAAACCGCGTTCCCGATGCCCTAACCAAAGATCTTTGCGCACCTGTACGAAGTTAGAGTACTATCCCTCATTGGTTTGCGTTCCGGTTGCTGGTAACTACTGATGACACGGAAGGACAGAGCGAAGATTGCGTTTTGTGTGAACGGACAGCAGTACGAGTTCCTTAGGATGCCGTTTGACCTGTGCACTGCTCCAGCGACCTTCAGACGTCTGTTGCTTCGTATTCTGGAGGGTCAGGAGGGAGTAACCGTATACAGAGACATCGTTGTATTCTCCAAGACAGTGTCGGAACACGTGGACATTGTTGCAACGAATCGTTGCGGCTGACCTAAAACTGAGTAGTAAGAAGTGCCAAACAAGTCGCACTTCAATCGTATACACGGTTGATAATGGAAAAATTCAACCATTGCCAGAGAGGTTGACAGCCATCAAGAACTTCCGAACATCGAAGTCGAAGTGGCAACTGTGATGTTTTCTCATAATGGTCGGTTACGATTCCAAGTTCACGCCGGGGTTCTCTCAGAAAATATATCCACTATTCCAACTCCTGGGGAAGGACAGAAAATTTGTGTGGTCTGAGGACTTGAAGAAAGCGTTCAGCTAACTCAAATAGGAGACTGCCAGCATTCAGCGGTGCCTGACGATCCCCAAGTCGAATGAGCCATCAGTTGATGCAAGTGATATCGGAATCGGGGCAGTTCTTATAAAACCGTTGGGGACAATTGAGTATTCCACCCGAGTACTGACGGAAACAGAGGGAGTATTCCACCACTGAGAAAGAATGCCTATATATCGTCTGGGAGCTGGAGAAGTGGAAGACCTTTCTGACAGCGACCGCCTTTCCTGTTGAGACCGACCACAAACCCCTGGTCTCGAAGACGGCAAAGGATCTGCGCGGACGACTGGTACGCTGGGCATTTCGACTACAGGAATTCCACTTTACCATCAGACACGGCAACGGTACAAATAATGAGGTACCTGGGGCACTCGCGACCAGTACATGAAAATGAGCAGCTGACTGAAGTCATACTCGTGAACGTAGTGTTGGTTGCCGATAAAGACATCTTGGTCAGTCAACAGCATGACCATCAAGCACACGAAATATGTGAACATCGACTGGCAGTTACCAAACTCAAGACGTTGACTTCGGGACTGAATGAAGTGTTACAAATCTGGGACCGGCTACACCCGAAGAATGGCCAACTCGTCGTCGATTTGGAGCTGCTGCCTCGAAGATTGTCATTTATTCCAGTTGGTCAGAGGGAACGTGTAATTCGACTGGCGCACACAGATGTTCACATGGGAAGATAATGCGTGTTCGAACTACTGCTGCGAAGGGTTTTTTGGCTCATGATGCGGAAAGATGTGACTGATTTTCCTCGAGCCTGTCTCAACTGTCAGCAGAATCGAGAGGCAATAACGACAACATCGCCGATCCAATCCGTCATGATAGAGCAGGCCGCACACACCTGGGATATAGACATTTTTGGTCCACTCCCAACAAGCCTATATGGAAATCGCTACCTAGGTGTGATGACTGACCGTTTCACACCATAGATGAAAGCCATTCCAACAGCAGATCAAACGAGCGGAACGGTTGCACACGCTTTCATGAACAATGTCCTGGCTTGCTTTGGAGTACCACACAGAGTTATCACGGACCAGGGCCCGTGTTTTGAAGGGCGGCAATTTCAGGACACGCTGAGGAATTGGGGGATTCAGAGCCTGAGAACATCGCCCTGCCATCCACAAACGAACGAGCTGACGGAGCAATTTACTCGTACAATGAAGGAATGGCTGAATAGCAGAGGTAATAATTGGGAAGAGGGACTACCGGATGTTTTGTTTGGATATGGCACGACGAAGCATGCAATAACCGAAAGCTCCCCATTTGAGTTGACATACGGGAGGGAGCCAACGATTCTCTTGGATGTCTGCCTGTCCAGAGACAAAGGGGGGCAACTATTGCCACAAGAACGACAACATCTGGAACACCGTGCACTTGAACGGACAACAGGAGGACCGTCGAAATAAGCAAATATATGACCTGAGACACAACACACAAATGGCGCCCGTTCATTACTGGACACCAGGTAAAAGTAAGAGACTACAGTCGACCAGAAACATCCGCACCCGGCGCAGGAAAATTTAGAAGGCGATGGAATGGACCATTTACCATCACGAACTGCAATAATACGAGCTTCCAAATTAACTAAGGCCTTTGTGCGCGATGGATCAATACTGTACACTTGGCACCCTGACACAATCGCGACGAGTTCCTAAAAGCATGGGCAAGTGTGATGAACTGTCAGACAGGAGGTGCGAGTATTCCAACTCTCGGCGGAATACCTCAACGAGGCGGCGAGGTACGTTCAAAAGCTCACAGCGATTGGATAGCGGACAATACGAGCGACTAGAAGAGGCATCGCTCAACTGGGTCGGACCAACGGACAAAACCTGAGATGTAAAATGGGATGGGTGACCAGATCGAAGGCAGGATTATTCCAACACTCGGTGGAATATCTCGACGCGGTCGTGAAATACGGTCAAAGCCCGCATCAGATAGAGTGAAGACAATACGGGCGGCAGGACGAGCCATCGCTCAACTAGATCGCACCACCAGCGAAGAAACCCCGACAAAAGACATCGGTCACACACTCAAATCCGGCAGAAGTGCACATGACGTGTGGACGAAAGCCGAGGGTGTATTGTTGGCTGGAATTCCGGTTCATAAGTGCGAGGACACCCGTGGCGTGGAAACCAGCGAGTTGGATGATAAAGATTGTGCTTTATTGAACGCTTTTTCGCTATAATAACCGAATGTTTTCAGGCTACACAAATCTGATCATCTGGACTAACGGATGTGATCGATGTATGAGTCAGTGTTTGTATAATTGTTGAGATACTGATATCGCCTGCTAGACAACGGCACTGGCTCTCAGTTACGTGGTTACAAGCTTGAGCCCCCATTAATGCGGTTGCTTCTATCTGGACTACCTGATGGTATTCAACCCACTTGCACTTTGGTATGATTTTCGATACACATTTGTCGTGTGCTTGACTGTTGCACAACACACCCGGTAGGACGACCTTCCGAGTGGCACAAATTGGTTTATATTTAACGGAAAATAATTTTTTTAACAAAAGCGAGTCAGGAAAAATATTATGTAGCGAACAACCTCGTTTTCAGTGATTCATCATCAAGCTAAATACATCACATTTATATCACGAATTTTACAGGGGAATCATAAGGGGGGAGGTAAACAGGGAATGGGTAATTAATAAGGTCAATCAATTCAGTGTCACGCTGCAATCAAGTACCCACTTGAACCGTGGGCCTTGACGGGCTAACAGGGTGTGGGGTTGGCCATAGCAGAGAGTATCAGCTTCAAACTGCTTGTTACCACTGGGCTTCAACCTTGTTGAGTGTGCTTGATCATTTTGTTATTGCACTCCACAAGCCTCAATTCATTTACCTCATTTGTTAAATTTCAACACACGTTTAAGCACATTATCTTTGTCACTACTGTTTTACAAGTGAACTTGATGTAACAGCTGATCGTTATCCTGTTTGCCTGACCTTACTGGACCTTCGTTCTGCTTGTAACTGCTTATGTGCTAGCTTTGATTATCTGCTCTCCACTTGCGTTAGATTAAATCCCATAACATCCACCTTTATGTGTTGGGCATGTGCTTTCTTTGTTCTTGATAATCCGTCGGAACTCATGGCATATACATCTCTTTCGTATGCAATCGTTTATCAAATATGTACGGTTTCATCTTTCCACTGCTCCGTCATGTGACTCATTACTATGTCCACCGTCTCAGGGACACATTGGAATCACACTTTGTCTCCTGATATAGTGGTTACGAATTTCCGAGGTCCACAGTTGTAGTACGCTTTTTGTTGTAGTCTTGGCCGTTCTAGGGTCTGTTGAATATCAGATTCATTTAGTGCATCGGAACATATCATTTTATTCGCGTTCATCTCTAAAACATCCGATGTGTCGTACTGCAGCCATTTATCTAACCTGGTATGTTTTCTTTGCAGTCCTCAAGTATTACTTTCATTCTGCTTTCTTAGCAAACTTTGTTTTTTTTCGCAACCATAGCTGCAGCTTCGACCATCTCGTTTGCTTGGCTATGGCACAGGTTGCTTGTTCCATACTCGAACTTTTATTATTTTGCAAGCATCTTACATTCCGTCAACACCATCTGAGGTTCATTATTCGAGATTAATTCCTCCGGTATGCTAAAATGTACAGGTCGATAGCATAGCTTGTCGATAACTGCATTTCCTGTGGCATCAGAACTGTGCGTGAAGTAACGGATCATGATCAATCATTGTGTGTGAAAAGATGTCATCCGCAAATACTTATTAATATCTTTGTGAACGTCTAACTTCCGTTTCAATCCACTTTCAGTAGGACACTGTGGTGTAAAAACGATAAAAGTAGTGTATTTCCACTTTGCGATTTGTTATTCACTTCTTTGACTTCGGACAATTTCAATCTAAGCTTATTCTTTCTTAAGATAGTTGGTTAGTCACTGTCGACTTTTCTTAGTCGAAGTTGGGAACCATGTTGGAAATCCGTGTGAATTACTTCTGTTCTTGTTACTTACTAATTAATGGATCTTCCACACACGCAAATAAAGTATGGTTCGTTTTTATCGAGCACTCATCTGTGCGACATTATCGCACTTGTGATTCTCTCTGATGGTCAACTGTTTCTCAGTGCAATCGAAAATAACCGTACCATATTACACACTTTGTACCGCATCTATTGCGTTGAATATATTATTTGCCCCCGTTTCTCACTTGCCTTGTGGATAAATGCTTTTTCTTCCGTAATTCAGAGCGATCACAATGGTGCTCTGGCACCAGATTTCGTCAGCCCTTCCGATTCTCACAGTCCTGCAAAAGAACGTGAACGAAGTAGCGCTTCGACCGGCGACAGTTCGTTCTTCAGCACACAAGAAGGGATGTCGCCTTCTCCAGATGTCTCTCCCAAGATGATCAGGTATGCTGGCTCCATTACTCTGAATTACGCACCGGATAAGTACATTGTACCTGCATCCCCTCAATGTACCACTTCTGTAACTTTGCTTCCCAGTGAGCCTGATGCGACCGCCTCAGTAGACCCGGGAATGTACGGTCAGTGCCTGTTGCTATCCCAACCATCAAGTGATTCCGATACCAGTGGTAATCACATCCATTCTGACGTATCTTTGCACTCCTCCGAGCTCGTAGAGGATTTTGACTTGACCTTGAATACCCATATAAGAGAGTGTACTACGCCCATACAGATAGCTTCCAATGACCATCTCGATCTTCCGTTAAACCGGTTGGAAGTTGTACAGGTTTCTGAGCCGAGTTGTGAATTTTGCGATCGACCATCTGATTTCGACGCCCCATCGGAATCCAACGCAATAATCCATGTTCCACTAAGTTTATCAGAAGATAGTCAAATGGCTGATGTCTTGAATGACCACATAGCTGCTAACGCTTCAGAGAAGATCCTTTTCCCCCAGGATACTCCGACATCGCTTAGCGAAATCTCAGATTCATTGTATCCTTTGTCCTCAGCTCGTTCACAGTGGATTTCAGGCTCCCCTGCACTATCTGTCCAATTCTGTAGAGAACAGTCCAAAGTATCAGTTGATCAGATCATTGAACAGGATCCACTCTCTACTACTGCGCCGCTCTCAATTTCCAGTGCGACTTCCTCCAACGACGACAACGCTTACCAAGATAGCTCTGTAAGCACTGCTTCTGATCCGACGTCCGTCGTACTCGCCCAACATGTTACCGAAACAGTTTTATGGGATGTGGAATCAAAGGAAGCTCGACAATTCTCAGAAAAGCAAGCCTCACCGGTCAAAACTAATATCATTACTGTACCCGGTTGTTATGATAGAGATTTAGCGAAAGGCAAGTTGGTCAGTTCTACCTTAGGCTCGTCGGAATCAGCGTTCAGACGAGTGTCTGACCAGTTTGAGAAGTTGGAAGAACGTACTGATGAACAAACAGCGCCGCCAGTTGAGTCTACCAAACAAGCTCCTAATGAACCTCACATGGTTGCCATAGAATCCACGAACATCCCTAGCGAACAAATCCTTTTAAGAACACGACCTCCCATGTTAAATCTACCCACTTCTGTAGATGCTCTTACCGGTCCAGATCCGGAAATAGAGCGTGCCGTAGTCTTAAGTGATTCAGAAAGGTCACCGAGGGTCAGCTTGAATACGGTACCCAACATGAGTCGCTTTTCTCCTGCACAAGTGGTGGCAGCGACTGGTGGTGCGCCCGCAGAAGTGTTACGACAGATAGAATCTGGTCCGGACGAGGACCCCAGGAAAATGACCCATGCCAGGACTACGGACTTTTTACTTCCTTCTCACCGATCGCTAATCACCGGTTCGCGCCGTGGTTCAGCTCCGATACTCCATCCCCAACCATCCACATCAAGAGCCGCACTGCCCCCCGTGATTGATATTCAAGTCAAAGTAAGTCATCTTCCTCCTAGCACTTGTGGTTTTCGTGTACCATCCGGTCGTTTGAACGGTTTTACTTTGTGATAAATTCGCTAGTGTGCCTCCATCTTGAACTAAATGCCCAAGCTTGTCGTTCTCACTTCGTGAAGGAAATTATTTTCACTGATTATTTACAACATATAGGTATGAAACGAGTTGAAACCGTACGTTTTCTGCCCTATTCAGATGGTTGCATAAACTGGGACATTTCTTAAGGCGTTATTGACATATCAGAGGAGATTTAATGTCAACCTTTAGGATCTTCCATCAACCGCAAAATCCTTTAAATATGTACTTGTGCCTGGCGAAAATAACCTCAGGGGTGACTTGCCAAAGCTTCATCAACTGAGCCGTTTGACTTTGCAGAAAACATTTGTCCACTCTGAAGCAACCCACAGGTTTGTCGTAATGGCGTCATTGGTGGTCGATTTCATGCTCAGATTCGACGCATCTTTCCGGGACGGCAAACCGAGTACTCGGATAATTCAACCGTCAGATTCATTGCAGTAGAATGAAGGTACTCTTGCCATCTCATCATTGATGTCACCTGTTTTATGTTGCTCTGCGTTCTTTGAGTGCTTGATCGGTAGTGATTAGATCTTTATTCTGCTCGTCCTTTTTTTATTGCTGACCATCTGAAAGTGAAACAATCTTCTGACGGGTCTTTTTTTTCTAAACCGTCCAACACCCTTTCAGGTATAAGTAAACTTTCTCAGCTCCCCCTGATCTGTAAATTTCTTGTGAACCCCATGTACTTGCTTTCGGCACACTATTCGCATACCCTTAGCATACTGTGTACCATTTCGTGCATTTGTGCGATCGTCCTCTGTGGGATCATTTCACAAACTCAACCGACGGTAATAAAAGTCAGTCGACATTCTTGAGCTAACGGTAAGACCAAACTCACAACGAAGTCTCTCATGTATCCTTCCTTTCGGACAATTAATTTATCAGAACATATCAAGGACTTGGATGTATGATAGCCTCTATTGGGCTACGTCCGAATTGTAATTTTTTCATCTCAGAGCATCTTGTGAACAATCGGTAATTTGTTTCACTTTTTCCAAACCAGAAGGAACTTTTGTGTCAGAAGTAAGGAGTCACCAATGAAACAAACTACCAAATGCTCAAAAGTTGTTCTGAAATTATGAATACTCAATCGGTTTCAAGCTTATTCCAGTTAATCGTGTAATCTTTTAAGTCGTATACCTTTTTTCAACAATAGTACGCTATTAACCGCGCATCTGTTATATCTTGAAAAGTCAGATAAGCTACTAAGTATGACGATCCGTTTCGTCTACAATCTTGGGATTATCTAATGCTAAAAGTAGTATGGTGTACAGTCTCGTTTATTGCTGACTCTTGATAGAATGCTGCATAAACTTACTGAATGAGAATGTGTGATCTAGTTTCTTTAGCTTGTGCATCTTCTTTTCTCATAGGCTGAAATCGATTAGCCATTTGTAGTTGACCTACAAACGAGCTAACATTCACCATAGCCCCAGAAGGGGGTAGAGAAAGGGTTTTTGCAATCAGTTGTCCACCACTTCGATAATATTCATTGGGATCATCTGTTTGCGAGGATGTGTGATACTTTGAAAGAGGGATTTTTATTGGATTTGGTTATTGTTGAGCAAGAATACCTCCCCACTTATTCTGAACTGTTGGGGTTGGTTTGTATACTGTGGCTGTCCTCGTCACGGTATAAGTGTGGAGATGATGCATTGGTCAGTCGGACAGGTCTACAGACACCAGCGTTTTAGGTTCATTTCTCAGTACCAGGTTGGCAGCGTGGAACTTCTGACTGTTGGAGTGTACGTTGTTTGAGCTGGTATTTTCCATACCTCAATGAGTGCTGTACTCGTCCTGTTTACTTGAACTTACCTGTCATGTATTTCTTCTTTTACTCCAGTCACTAGAGTATGCATTCGTGTTTTGGGAACAACATAGACCTACGGAAAGAGAGCACTAGTACTCTTTTCATTAACTACGAGTGCTGATTTACAGAGGGTTTTTTCTTTTTTGTCCAGTTACTCTCTGCTCGGCAATCTCTACTCCATATATGACACAAAATTCTATTTACCACAGTCGGTTATTCATCCAGAAAATACCGACTTCATATCTAAACCACCAACGAGTACACCCAACTGAGTCGGACAAATCATGAATTCCTCATTCTGTTTTACTCTCATAACCTCAGCCGAACTTTCGGAAATTCAGTAGACAAATAGGACCACAAACACTAATTAAGTGTCACGAATGCTGGTACTGACTTCATGTTACCTATTTAAGTGTTTTTGCTATTATGTAACAAAACTCACGTTAGATATTGTTCTGGTTTGTCTATGACTTGCCCTCGGAATGTGTAACACTGAAGACTGATACCCCTAGAACCGCATGATAACAGGTGTAATTGAAACTTGGTTTTCTTATCCTGGAATATATATTTTCACTGAAATCCTGCAAAGTTTATTCACTCTGCTGAACAATACTCTGCATCCAACACAATGTCATCGAACTGTTCGTAAAAAGAGCCAAATAAGCTTTAAAGCCTCAGTAAATTTTGGGCCGGATACCAAGAGATTTGTGAGATTAATTTAACTTTTGAATGACAAATGAGGTTAGCCGGCACAGACCAGATATGACAAACGCGTTTCCTTTATTATGTGTTCGGTGCACTCTTACACATGTATCGATCTTATATGTGATTCACCTTTGGCGAATACTTGACTTAAAGGTTATCCCACTCGCTACTCCGACTGACTGAACATGAGACAAGAAAGATCGAGGAAGATGAACACAGTCATTCAAGTTCACCAGCTAGAACACCGCCCTACAAAGGCATTCCCTCATCTAGTGAACACGTCTATTTTTTTCAATCGCAGCTTGTTCTGAGTGGAGTGGTTACTAACATTCATTGGTTACTATCAGGTCGTTGCTCTGTTGACATAGTTAACAGCTTGCATTCTCCTATATAGTTTTCCCGAATACCCCGATACAAGACTGCAGCGTTTCACTCGAAGTATCGGTTAATACGTGGCAAAGCTTGACGGTCTTCGTTAACAGTGCGACCCAATTGACCGCACATGTGTTCGATGAGAATAGGGCTTAGCGTTTGTAATAGCCAAGGTAGCATTCGAGCTTCTTTTAATGCCTAGCTGTGCCGCATTCTCCGATAGAGAGGATATTTGCACGGGACATCTAAATAATACTTAACCCTTGTGCATTGTTCGAACCATTCTGACCCATTTTGAAGTATGATTTAACTTTAATGGGGATCGCATTCTTCCACTTCGTCTGAAACTGAACGATATCTTAAAAGCTAGCATTGAATAGTTTGAAGTCCGTCTAGAAAAAATTGTTACATGTGTTGTGTTCGGGTCAAAGTCGATCCTAGCACTCGTCAACGTGCATTGAGGCGACCACAAGATCGATTGAGGAATTGAATAGCACGAGATGGAACAATGATCAATTGATTCTCACCTTTGGTTTATCGTGTGGTGGGGCAGTAAGTTTTCTTATTCTCTGGCGTGTATCGGTAGACAATGTCGAGGTTGATAATGTTGGGAGTATCACCTACGCGAATTATTATTAAAAACGTTAGGGCCAGACGCAAAAAGGCGAACCACAATCTGCAACAAGTGATATGTCTATTCAAAACCAACACACTTTTACCATAGATTCTAAAGGAGAAATATTTGTCAAAAAAATGACAACATGGAAGTCAATTCTTACTGTGACGTGCGGCGAAATGCCCCAACGAGGTCTCCAGTGTCACATTTGGGCTGTAATATCTGCGTGTAAGATTTTCATTCCGGAGTCAATACTGCACTTCGAATTCGCTAGGAAATGTAAAAGGGTTGGACTGGACGACCTACTCGTAGTAGGCCAGAACCAATAAGCGTCAGTCACTTGAACAAGATGGTATTACAGCGACTTGACCAGTCAAGGTGTCACTCAGGCGCAACGTTAGATTTGTTGTGATGAGCGCCCTAATAAAACAAGTTTAGATTTACCACGCATTTAAACAAACAAGCGACATACACAGCCAAATCATCAGATGGAAAAGCTCGGGCTTCGAAACAAGATGGGTTTTTCTTTTTAGTACAGTTTTCTCCCTGCACGATAACCCATGAAAACTCAATAGAATTGAGTGTTCATTGTCACCAGTATCGTCTTTTACTTTCAGCGGATTTTTAACACGGTAATCCGGGATGGGGACGTGTATTTGAACATGGACAGAGAAAAATCGACAATATGAAGCGCAAACCTGGGGCCTTTGCTTCTTACTAGTCTGTAGAAACCTAATGACAATTTACTGCTTAGTTTTTGAGACACAAGTGCAACTGTTTCACTTGATACCTTTGCCTCATTCTTCACAATAGTCCCCTTCGACAGCCATAACACATAGCGTACATGTCAAAAATGAAGACTAACTGCTATTCGAAATGTGTATGACAAATAGGTGAGATGCTTACCATTACTGTTTCTGAGACCACCGTTAGTGAACAGCTGCATCCTTTCAGGCTCTTGTCCCTTCCAGTATTAGTTGCTCACTACGTATAGTTTCAAATTCAAGGTAGCATGTGATTCAGATAGCTATTACGCCTAGATTATACAGAATTATAACGAGAATATAGCCTTCGACGCTTCTGAAAAGTATCAGCACTTGACCTGATAAAACGATATAACATAATAATACTTTGCATCACATTGCCTGGACCCAGTGTAGTAATGGTTACACCGAAAAAAAACTGGTGCTTCCATCACTAAGTTAAAGGGCGATGGAAAAAAAAGCATTGTTTTTTATTCAAATTCGTTTATACAAATCGCTACACGTGCTTTTCAGTGACCGAAAAGGAACCAGAATGTGATCTTAATAAGCACTTCGTGTTGGTAAGAGGTTATATAGCAGCACAATAGATAGTAGGCCAACCGTGGTTCTCGATTACCATGAAAACAAACGATGAGTTGACAATTCAGACAACGCCACTGCGGCTTAATTTTTAAAGCAAATTCAGTTCGCTGGTCATCAACATCATTCTCCAATGTCCTTGATTTTTCAGCAGACAATACCTACGGGCTGTGCACCAAAATAACCACAAGACGAAACGCTGATAATGGATATAGCAAGAGACCATTTCTCCAGGTACCGGGAAATACTCTTATCGTTCGTGTAATTGTATGAGAAGGGAGATCTTTAGACCTTGATCATCTGCAATTCTTCACGTGTGTTGTGCCACTTCGGAGTCCTCATCTCTCTCTAATTGAAGTTGACGTTTAAAGAAAAGGCGCCAGAACTGCTCGTCTAAGAAAGACTCAGTCGTATACATTATGCAAGCCGCTTGCTCACCATATCACTTATTTCTATTGCTGTTAAAAGTGCACAGACAAGAAGCTTGCCGATGTAGACTGTCACAAGGTGACTGGGCCTTGATGCGGTGTGACGGCTTGCACATTTCAATCACTTGTTGGGCTGAGCTGGAGCATATGACGATCACACTGGTGGACTCATTCTCACCAGACAAGCAGGTTGGTAACGGTCTGATGAAGCACGGTTGAGGGTTTAAAGAAGGCTGGTGTCTTTCTC
>LUCH01006402.1:18042-31069 GCA_013368495.1 Paragonimus heterotremus
GTCGATGCTTATTACTTTTCAGATAGTAGACTCTTGCACAGTAGTCAGCATATTGAACTGACGGCATCTGTTCTGTGTACTCGATACTAGCTATACACTTCGGATGGCTACACGGCCGCCGCTACCGATCAGGCTGGAGTAGGTAGAGTCCTCAATACAACGGCTGCAACCAAGCTGGCAAATTGGATTCCCATTAGCAGTAGACTGTATGCGTCTCCTTGCCTAGATCTACTAATTTCAGCTCTAAACGCCAAATTTTTCGGAGATCTTAATTATGGCTGCTGGGATTCTTCCTGGACGAGAGTGAATTGATCGATTTTTCACTCTTCGCTCAACTCTAAGTTAGCGTCACGTACAACACCTGCCAATCATGGCCGTTTTTCTCAATTTCAAACGTGCGGTCGCTTCAGTGGATCGATCTACACTTCCAGAGTCGCTTTAAACACATGGTTGCGCTGACCAAGCACGTGAACATACTCTCAGCTCATTATTCTCATACTTCAATTCAGGTTAGGGTTTTTGCGGCGACGTGTATGTCAGTTTCAGCAGGAGAGGTGGCCGACGTCATTTTGGTTCACTTTCACCACTTCTGTTTGGTTTTGTCATAGATTAATTAGTGGCGATTGCAGAAAGCCAGCGTGAATCTCCTACACAATGGAAGGCTGATTGTTCTGATTTATGCTGGTTGCATGTTAGTGTGATAATCTTCAAACAACACGGACAATGCTGGACGCTATTTCGATTCCAAAATGCAGCGTTTCTGCAGGACCGCCGTGATTACGTGGGTTCAGTTTTGGATGGTAAAATTCTGGAGGTTGATTTCCGGTTTGTGTACTTGGGATGTTCCACCGGCAGCGGTAGTTGTGTGGGGAATGAGGGAGAAATTCTTATCTCCTACGCCATGGATCTGTTTTGCCATCAGGTACCTTAGGTATCTCTAATATTTAAAGGTCGCGTCTTTAAGGCGATTGTGAGATATGTTACTTCACGGCTGCAGAACGTAGTTGCTTCTGGTAGAAAACGTGAACTGTCTCCTGGTATTGAACCACCGAGGTCTGCTTTTCATCTTTGGCATCGAGTGACGCCAGCGAGTAAGCATCAAGGAGGTTGGGAAGCCGGTATTTGGTAGTGATTACAAAGCGACTTCTTTTATTCATTGTTTAAGTTTGCACAGATTTGGACGGTTAGACCATTTACTCAGGGCAGTAACTAGACGCATGTGATACCTATCACTTTTTACCGATTTCACGGCCAGTTGGCATGGTTTGCCGAAGTGAAGTGATTTAACAGGGAGTTGGCCACTCTAGTTCAGACTCACCTCCCGAGCTGAGATTCTTTAGACCCACGGAGTCGATGGCTGTAGACTTAAGGTGAGATAGCTGTTTATCGCGCTCAGTAACATGAAGATTGCTGTCGATTAATCGAGTTGCCTGTGAAGTAAGCGCACTAACTGTCACGTAGCAGTGAAAGCCGTATGGAAGGTGTCCTGTTAATTACAACTTATAGCTCGACTGTTTTTTTGCGGAGGATGGTCACCTCGATATTGAATGTTCGAGCATAGAGACAATTGTTTTTTGGTAGTTAGTTCCCTCTCCTTTCTTTTTATTTATTGTCCATGGCTTTCCTGCATGATTATTTGACAGTTAAGCATCAACTCGAACCACTAATGTTTTACTGTTTTTAACGACGATGTAGATGTAAATTAATGTATTTGATTGTAATTGGTAAAGTTGTCCTTTCGCGTCCTTTTTTAGTTTTGAATTGATGTTGGAACAGTACAGCCGATTATTGATTTTTGCTGTAAGGCCAAATATCGTTACATTACCCTTTGGCTTTCCAAAGGCTTATTTAAGTCACTGAGAGTATGATAAGAAGCAAAAGATCTCCATTTATCCTCGGAGTGTGCCAGTCGTTTTTGCTGATTCCCATTTCACGTCGGTCTTTTCTACGTGAACATTAGAAACGACCATGACTTCTGGAACTTACAGTTTTTTCCCGCCTCAACGCAGAATCTTTGTTACACTCCACACGCTAACGGACTTTCAAAATCGATTGTGTTTTGTCATAGTCGCAACTGCACGAAGTGAAAGGCACACCACAAACCCCATATGCTCTGGTTTTGCTGAACCTAAATTGCGCAGTCGCTGCAGTATGCATTTCCATTTATATGACGAGTCACCCTATACAACCGACCGAACGTTAATGATACTCCTAACGATCAATTATTTACATTGTTTGCCCATGTTTCTTATTTGTTATACGAATTTAAAGAGGTGAGACTTTTCTGACCTCAATGCGTGCCGTCACCTCGTTTTGTGGGTGTGCTCATATCATTCATCCAACTATCTGAGGCAGAATCGTTGTTCATCAGTCTGCTTTCCATATCCCTATCGATTGCCAACTGTTTCGACTTTTGCTAATCAGCATGGCGAGTTCGATTGAACTGTGTTGATTCTGATGAACGGATAAAGGTCACACGGAGAAATCGGCGAGAACTACTGGCCTGATGAATGACCGATATTATTCAAGGGGCGTGTGAGCTATGTTCTGCCAAAATGAGAGGAACGACAGCAATTTGCATTGTTCTCTCTGATAGAGTAATTGCTTAATTTGTGCATCTTGTATTTGTACTGTCGTCGACCTGCCGAGACTTAGGCGAGCCTGTTTCGTACTGAATGATGAGGCTGCAGTCACACGACAATTGAACCAATTTTCCTTTACCTTCCTTTGATCATATGTATGAGCATGAACACTCAATGGGACCGAGCTGTGTCAGCTTCTTTCGCTATGCTAAAATGTGAAACTTGGGAATATATGGTGCGCCTAACCGATAAAGTAGATTTCTGCCAAATTTAGCCGTAATATTGGCCCCACTTAAAGCAAAAAGGCTATAGAGTATCACGGCTTCACCTACCGTGAGAATATTGTTCTAGCCATTACAGGTTGAAGAGCAATCTGCGTTAGCAGTATTGTAGTGAGAATTGAGTTTAGCCAGTGTGAACGGCGAACAAGGGAATTGAGTCAACCGATGCCGTTTCAACTGGACGTGCCCCTTGCAGCCTCACCTATTAACGAAACGCCGTTTCTCCTTATCACGCCAACAGAACAAAACAATGTGGTTGCAACCTTTAACATATTAATTTGTCAGCTTTTTACACCCATTGTGTGACAAACTGCGTCATGACTGAGGTGGTGGATGTGAAAAAAAGACCGTCCGCAGTCATACCAACACGCACCCCCTGTGTGCCGCCGGAATAAAGCAGTAATATTCTTATAATCCTTTCTTGGTTTGACGATCGGCTCAAGCTAACCAGATGCACTGCTTTAAACACCCACATCTCATGATGTTTGCGCATTTGTAGAGGTCCTGGGCTTTATTTGAAATGAGATGTTGCAGGCGAAGGTTGCTTGGTGAACTGGGAGTGCCAATGAGGTGTCTATGGAGCTATTCTGGATAAGATTTCTGTGAGAATATCTGCTGGATAGTGTGTAGTTTTCAAGGGTGTGTCGTATTTGTAGATAGGATTATTGTTAAAGTAACTGCTTGCGTTGAGTGACGACTTTAATGTGTTTGATCGAATATTGGTGAGCACATTCTCTGTCTTCATTTATTCTCTTATCGTTAACCTTCTCCCCCCATTCGAAATCTTTTTGTGACTGCTAGTCTTCCTTTCAAAGACCAGCACGACCATTCGAATTACGCGCGCCACAGCTCATTTCTCCCACGAAAGTTAGTGTCGACGTATTACCAAATCGATATCGTTTACTTGTGAAAAATTGTCCTCGGGCAGTTTTTTCATCCTTACTTCCCACTGCTGAACTTTTGTTTCATTTTGCACTTGATCACTCCGTCATTACATGACTGTTTCTTATCAATAAGAAACTCGCCTGTACGACTGTCTTTTTTGGATCACTTGATCTTAAGAATCGTTGACAGTATGGGATCTATTCAAATCGGTTTCGTTTTAGTAAGTTGTTACCCTTAACTACATTTGTCGATGTTTTAAGAGATGATACTTTTAGCAAAACATTTATCTTATACTTGTCAGATCGTGATCGTTTAATCTGACAGGTGTAACAATCAGCCGTGAACTCTTTCAGTTTGCCATTGAGTTTAAGAAAGTTGGTTATCCGGGATCAGACGTCCTTAAATGGTGCCCATTTTGTTCCATATTAAGCACTGGTTTTTTTGTAAATAGTTGCTCTTGTACTCAGGTAGAAATTCCCTCCGACTTACTTCGAAAGCAGGCACATTATTGGACTTTTATTTTCCTAGGAACAGCTCAGTAATGTATATCCCTGTTTGAGCGGGAAGTGTGACTTTCGGTGTTTGATTTTGAACTGTGGAAATCTCGTCAAAACAGTGATCAAGTCCGTTCCTCTCTTCTCCTTCGAGTCCGTCAGTGAACCGTAGTGCTAGACACAGTCGATTGTTGGCTGAATATTTAGACTTGACCAATCGGGCTTACCTAGTAAAAGGTTAGCTTTACAGTGATTTAGACGCCTGATTCACGAACAAGTATGCTATGATTTGACGCCAGCTGATGATGAGCTTTGCAGAGTGCAATATTACGATGTAGCTCAGGTAAGTTATATAACGGATTGCGAATGTCACTGAAAAATGTGGCGGGGCCATATTGTTTTTAGGACTGGTCATGCGACGTTGAGCTTTATTTGATATTGACTCGGAGGCTGAACGATGTAGTATGGTTTACACACATCCGAAGTTTCCGCCTTAGGATATCACTGTCTATGGTGGTGAATGTTTTTATTAGACTGGATAGAACGGAAGTAGATAACAAGTACGTAGGCTACAGTGCGTAAGGGCTTTCGGTATTCGGCCACCGTCAGCCCTGCCATTTTACCCGTATCAAATAGGCTGATTATGTGAGCAACACAGCAATTTGCCGGTTGTGATGTCCTCCAACATCTTCATCGATAGCGAAGGTAGTAAACAACTACAACTGGTGTTGGTTTGGTCATGTACTGTGCATGCCAGTGACATGTCTTCCACATCGCGTGGCTTTTGATGTCAAAAGAAGCTGCAAGCTGGCCAGTGGTGGTGTGGTCATAGTCTATGAAAGCTCTGTCCACCATTTGAGTAAGACTGGTAATTGCCACCTTCCAGTTTGATGTCCACAATGGGGGGGGGGGCGGGGAGAAGCTCTGATACGACAGTGTATCGTAGTCGCTGGTGCATCTGTATCCGTAAATTTGTTAACTTTTCCCCATTTTCCCCATTTGATTCACATTGGTAGTTGTCTTTTAATCCACTACTTCGTGGACTACTGCCATGGTGAACGGCGGCGCCATCTATGGTATCCACAGTGACGCCAAAATACTAAGCCTGATACTGGCTGGGCCAGATTGTAACCAGTGATTCTGGTAGGTATGTCCGCCGCAACACCTGAACTTCACTCAGCAAACGCTGCTGGAGTGCAGTGTTTTCTCTGGATGTCAACTGACTATAAAGCCTATTTGAATGTGAAAACCTTAACCAAATATGTAGGAGTTTCTGCCTTCGTCAGTCCAAATTCAACGACTTGTACGCAGTTTGTCATATGTACAACCAGTTCGCGTTAACCTACCAAAGAAAAATTTTGGTCTTGTTTAACTTGTTACATGAACTTGGTGGTGATAAGTATGATTATTACGATTCAGTCGTCCTGATTACAAAATGCATATCAAAATCTTCGTTTGTTGAAATTGTTCTCGTACATAATTTTACGAGGCTTGTCACTTTCTCATCAATTCGGATGGGTATAGTCTGTTTGTATGTCAAAGCTCACGTTATTGTAGGCGACGTACACCATTAATTTGCAATTGACAATGGTCTTGCTGATCTTCAGCGATTATGGGAACTGGAAAACTTCTCTGGATGCTTCTAGGTCACACCATCTTCCTGCTGTAAGTTACTTCGTGAGCGAATATTTGTTGTGTTGCAGTGCAAATGGATCTAAGCATTCCGTCCAGTTTCTGTATCCACCAAGTCGTGAAATACGCTGGGCTTCAATACAACTTGTCATATTGTGACAAAATACGAAATTGTGGTGTGTTATTGTTCGTGTAAGCATTGTCGGGTTGAACTGTACCATCAACGTTTTCGTGTTACATCACTATCTTGAAACCAGAAGACCACGCATCTATTTTTCAAGTGTTCCTACGTTCAGCTTGCTTTTTATTGAGCACTTGAACGAGTTTTAGGTGATCAGTTTGAATACGCTAGTTACAGAAGGCGCTAGGTCATTCTAATAGTCGATTCATGTAATATTTGTCTAACTAAAACAGCTTGACTCATTTCTCCATACGTTTACGGGTTTTTATCAATTCTGACGGACTTATCAGTTTGCGTAACGTATTCTTATCTGTTAGTTCGCCTATTTTGTTCTCGTTTTGAATTTCTTACGAGATGACAACCAGTCAAATATATAATCTAGGGAGGGATTGTTATAGCTCCTTTAACTTCCTCTCTCGGGAATGGTGTGAGATACACCCTTAGCTTTCCTATTCTCTACCTCACCATCCCGTCATTCCTTAGACATCTCCTGAATGCTGGCATCACTGTAATAAAAGTTAAACACATTTCGTGATATAATCTAATATGAAGCTGCACATAATTTCAGAGGTCATTACGATAAACAAGTTTGCTTCAGTGGTGTCAGTTTAGCAGCTTCAAGCTGAAAGTCACTCAGAGTCGATCTTAGACTTCCATATTCTCGGAAATGTGATATGCCTTTCTGTCTTTACATCGCCCCTTGAGGGCGATATCACCCTCTTTGTGAGACAGGTATAGCTGATCAGTTGGCCATTGTTCTGATGATCACAATAACTGCCCTATGTTCATATTTATGAATATCAAACTATTTTGACTGTAGATTATCTTAGTCGGGTTGACGAGGGTGAAAACTGAAATAGTGAGGTCAAGGGCAGTTTGATGTGAAGTGCTATGGCTGGTAAATGATTACACAAGCATACCGTTGAAGTTCATAAATGGTGACTGAATAAGTCAAACAGTAATGTCCAAAACGGAGGAGTTAATGTCGAGGATTGAGTTAGCGGTTACACAGTGTTATAAATGCAGACTGTTAGTCGCATACGGTTACTGGTTCAAACCCATGTTACAGACACTACTTTTATGTAGGTTTGGGGTTCGCAGGCATTAAACACTCAGCCCACGTATTGAATGATGTCGCATGGTTGTGAGAGGCTCGTATAAGTGCTATAGACTATCATGAACACTGTACGTACCGTTAAAACGGTGCTAACATCTCATTCCAAGCAGATGGATTTCCGATTTGCTATTCCAATCGATGTCGTTATCATCGGGTGGCACCTGAATTAGATTACTAATTCCTCGAAGGTATATCTATATGGTATTATACTTACGACTCATGACAAAAACTGCTTCAAAGTTTACCCAACTGTCGTTATCCTAACAGCCATCCGGTGCAATTATCCTCCTTCCTACCTGCATTCTGTATGTGCACGCTTTGTTTAGTAGACCGGAAATCTACTGTAATGAACATTGTCTTTGGTGCTGAGCTCGACATGCGCCGCCTCCTACATAAGACGTGCATTCTCAGCTGACTGATTTGCACTTGAAGGCTTCAAGCTAATTCTCTGTTGGTAGGCCTGAAGGTTCTTTCATCTGTGTTGCGTACGTTATCCCGTACAATCCTTGTCAACCTATCGTTTTCTCACTGTTATAGATCGTCTTTTGTGTACTTGTGTTAGTTTCAACTCTTCTGCATAACATCTATACCCTGTAGTATTTACGCCGACTGACGGAATCACGCTGCTGCGGATTTGAACCTCTATCATCGCAGCTTCTCTTGCTGTCTCCATCCAACCCACATTCAATCTTGCATGTCGTGTGACAGCAAACGTTTTGTGAAATTTCCATCCCCTCTTCTGTTGAAGAGTGTGCAAAAGTGAAAGAAAGGAAAGCGTTAGTTAATAAACAATGAATAGCGCAATGGCTTAAGTTTACCCTGAAAACTGTAAGTAAACATTGGGAGGATGGAAGCAAACTGAATTTGAAATGTAATATTTAACAAGCTTATGTTGTTGTACTTTACGCTGCTGTATCGGACAATAATTCTGTTCACTTTAGCGGTCTCAGACGAACGTTTACGTACATTTACCAGCTGAACCTCGTCGTTTGATTTGCCTTCGGCCTTTACTTTTCACGGTTTCTCTTCATACGATCTCCTTACCGATAATCGAGGCTTTTTGAAAACATTTGTCTTAAGCGTTTATTTGTCTCTTTGAGGAAGTAACGGTCATTTGTGTCTGTAACTCTAGTCTTCTTGTCACCATTACACACATAGGTCAATGCCCAATTCGCACCAACCACCACAGACTCAGTAGCTGCTTCATCGAGCGTCATTTTTGGTAATTTCCTAACCGAAACTTATCGACTGGAAGTCAGTGCTACCGCCAAGGCTTCCATCAACTCGGCCTCAGAAACTGGAGGGCCGGTTGTCAGTGCCACGGCCCAGGCGTCTGCCACGGTAGATTCATCTCCATCCCCGCCGATTCATCCAGGCGTCACCGATTCTGATCAGTCTGATCCGTTTGGACCAGAATTCGAATACATTCCTCATTCGAAGCCTGACAGGTAAGTTTGTTTGGTGATGTGTGTGTATGCGCGTAAGAAACCGTGCAAGCTAACCTTCCACTATAATACATTATTGGCAGTACCCGTGGCCGGATTGGTCTGTTACGATGGTCATAATCATAGGATGGCTGCCCACATATTGTTACTAATGGCTTGCGATGAACTAGGAGTGGTTACATACTTCCCGTATACAGTGTTAATCCGATTGTATGAATCTCTAAGGCTTGTACACAGAATAGGATCCTGTCCACTGACCTCCAACTAGTCAGATCGTAAACGTATATGGCCGCACGTTCAGCAGCACTGTTTGAGTTTAGACGTGGGGTTTGTACGAGTTGTTTCCTGTCTCTCTCTTTTTCAGGCCCAAACCATAAGTAGCTTTTTCTTCTCATGGTTGTTTGACAATTAAGCGTTGGTGATAATCATCTACGTATTGCCACGTCACGTCACATCAAGTCATTGAAATGCTTTGTGCATCTCGAGAGGCGGATTATCAGCTTTTTGACAAACACGCAGTTTCAACAAATAGAGGACACTGAAATAAGTTTGCCTAAGTCACAAAATTACTAATACAACCGTGGAACTTAACGGCAGGTAAAGGAAAATTGGTCACAGTCGTTATCATTTGTAAAAAAAAATTACCTACTGGTTTGGTTTTGAGGTTAATTCAAGAATGAAAAGATTGAGTTTGTGTAGAAATCGAGTTGAATAAGAGATCATGGAAGTATAGTAGGACAGGCTACGTGCAAATAAATACCTATACAAGGATCTAGTCGAGATGTGGAAACACACTTAGAGAGATCCGAATATATTAGGTGGGTTGTATCCGATGCAGTTGTTCCTGAAAAGTGTCCACATATTTTGAAAGGATGAGAAGCAATTAACTCAACGAATTGTTTACGAGGAATGCCACTGTGACGGAGCAGATGTTTTAGTGATCCGACGAAAAGTTCAAAGTCCCCTGACAACAAACCAAGGGAAACAACGGATGAGCTATACATCCAGTGGAGAAGCACACAAAAACTTAATAAGACGACTAGCCTGTTGGTTGGGAATGGAGAGAGAGGGTAAGCGTTTGACATAAAATAAAAGCCTCCATACTTTGATAAAGATATCAATAGCGAAGTGACCATGTAGTGTTGTTACTCAAAGGAATTCCCAGTATTTAACAGAAAACAATTGAGGTAAAGTTCCACTATTTATGGCAAGGAAGCATCATACATTAGACAGTTTCTCAGATTGATTCCTTTTCATGAGTTAGAATAAAACGTCGACACATTTGGATATGTTAAGAAAAAAACTGCAAGACTCTGACCAACGTGCTCGCCCGGAGAAATTGTCCAACAGAGGGGGACGACATGTAATTGGATGCTTGAGGCCCAATACCACATCACCTGCATATCGCTGCGGATGTCAGTGAAGATGCGTGTCCAATGTAGCGCTCAGCGTCTATCATTGTTAATTCGGAATACGATTGCTTTCTGAGTTATGTGTTTCCTATCGCATTCAAAAGAACTTTTCAACCGCTTCGGATCTACATCCTTGACTGCATATTTTACAGCTCCTGAAATATGAGTTTGCTAGTAGTAAGACGAAAACGTAAATAACTTCCTGTTTCAATCATGATTTTCATTTTCTATGTCGTACGATAAAAGTGGACAGGATA
The DNA here is from genome assembly GCA_013368495.1 of Paragonimus heterotremus. Taxonomy (NCBI): domain Eukaryota; kingdom Metazoa; phylum Platyhelminthes; class Trematoda; order Plagiorchiida; family Troglotrematidae; genus Paragonimus; species Paragonimus heterotremus. The sequence continues at coordinate 28,329 of LUCH01006402.1, forward strand.
ATCAGCAACGACTGACTTGTGCGGATCTGACGTCACAAGGCACGACTAGCGCTCACAGCTCACTATGATTTTCTACGTGCATTATCTGGATGTTCGCACTTCTAGAGTGAATGATGCATTTTGCTGCTACTATTATTGCTCACTTCCTTGTGTCGGCCGAGTTTGTGGCTTTCGGTTCATTCACCTAGTCACCACTTCACTCTGCTCCGCGCAGTTTTATCTGACTAATTAAGCATCAACAGTTTTGTGGTCGGTTTGAATGTAGAAAGCCGGTTATCAAGCTATCATTTCGTCAGTATAAGTTAGATGGAAAGGTAAGCACACAGGATAACTCGAGGATGAGCATGTGCGTTGTAAGTTGAAGGTAATTCACTCCGTGCATGAACTGCTTTTTGACCCACTAGAAAGACTAGGTTGGTCTTTTCGATCATATCGTCAGCCATTTGGCCTGTGAGAGCTACAAGCAAATGTTTGCTGTTTATTTTGTCTATCCGGAATGATTGCGTAATTCAGGTCGATAATGCTTTGGCCAAATTTTATGGCCCTTTATTACGAAAACGGCCCTTTTTCAAGGCAAATCCCTGTTGCGTACGCTGTTCAGTTTTTGTCTGACTATGTTACGACTGAGAATATAGTATTCGGTCAAGTGGCGTAGTGGTAAATATGATCGCTTCATGTGTAACTCGAGTAGTCAAAGGATGAATGATATTCGGTGAATGTCATTTAGACAACCGATAGCGAGATTCGAGTGTACGTACGTTAAATGCAAGGGGTAGCTGAAAACGTCAATCAGACCATTTATAATGTTTGGTCTGAGCATGCAAACGAACGTTTAGTGATTTTGATCATCTATTCTGTCCGCGGGTGTGCGTGTGCATACGAGGTCTGTTCGAGGTGAAAGTTCGAAACCACTTTACCCGTTTGATCGTCTAATGGTGTATTCTGAACCCACTACCGTTTAAACACGTTCTCGAATAATTGTGTAAAAATGTACCGTGATCTGTTCTATACTCATCTACAAGCACGGGCTACAGTACAAACCATCCCTGTTTTTTACCCCTTGAGAATAGATTGTCTGATCGGACAAGTATTGTCACACTTTTCGATTTACTTCCAGCTTGCGAATATGTGGTGGTATGTTCCATTTACTCCCCCTGAAATCGTGAAACTATTATTTCATTTTAGTAAATGACCGAAAATGCCGGTCGCTTTTTACTCTAATTTTTAATTATTCTACTTGCAAAGATTACCGCGGCGAAAATGTTCGGTGAGTTTGCATACATGAGCCCTGCAAAAATGGATTTCGGGCAGTTGAAATTTCTCATAAAAATACTGAAAAACTGGTGTTTTTTAACAGGATTGTTTCCGACGGTTTTTTATCACTGATCGACACAGTAATACAAACTGGGAGTGGCGAGGGACTACTGATCGAACACAATGCAATAGACAAGTTGGTTAGACAAACAGCAAACATGACTTTTGGTGGGTTGTAGAGAATTTTGGGGTTATATAAATTGAGCACCCTTCATAATTGATCACGGCTGTCACATTCCCATGGATATTTCAGTCAACTCTTTTCGAAACGATCTGCTGTACTTTAGTTTCGTTCTCGTTAGGGCTCTTCCGTAGTGTATATCTTTGCCACAGTTGTGATTACAACTTTCATCACGCTTTCATTAACCAACCGTGTTGACTACTGCGCCACTGACCTCACATTAAACGCACGAAGAGAAGTCTTAGTTCTGGATTCGTCGACTTGGATTAATACGATAATCACTGTGTATCTCCTCGAGACAATGTATTAATCTGAGCATTACTTGCAGGTGAACGTGGTTGACTGTTCGCATATGATAATTCAGCCACAAAGCACGAAACTGTGGGTCTGGATGGCCTAATCGCTGAGGCGAACACAGTACACCCTAATCTCAACTTTGCACTTGAGACCGAGAAAGATGGATGAATATCCTTCCTCGATGTGGCATTGAATCGTTGAACACACCGTTCAGTTCAGAGGGGTATTCTCAAGAAGGGGACCTAGAACGGTTAGCATGCTCACTTTCTAAGTTACGTACACCTCAACAGAAGAGAAACCACGTTTGTAGTTTAGCATGCAGAGCTATGAGAGTATGCACTGACGACATGATTTAGGCGGATATTCGCAGAGAACGCCTATTCTGTAAACTTCGTGGATGGACATATGGAACTGACAGAACCGAAAGATAAGCGCCCATCTGCTTTAAAGAAGTTGGTTTATATGACGCTAGACTACAAAGGCGAGGCACTGGCTGAACTGGTGACTCGCAGAATAAGTAACGCAATCGAAAAAACCTACAGTGCGTCATAACTACGAGTCTCGTTGAGATCCGACCCCGTAGTTCACGTACAACCCAAAGATACGTTGCGTAAATGTGTGACCTTATTTTGTGTTTACTCTTTCACATGCTCCACAGGAGCATGTAAAGGAAATGACGGTTACCTATTATTTTTTTCTCTGCGGTGTGGACATAATATTCTCGTGAACCCTATTAAGGTCTTCAACTTTCTCAGAGATCTCTACATCTGGTCAACTCTGCGCGAAAAACTCTCTTCATATTTTCAACAGTAGTTATTTTATAACAGTCAAGGTTGCAAACAGCTGTTTTCGGTTATTCTCATCAAGCATATACAGTTACAAGCGGTTAATTGGACTTATATATTAAACAGGAATATGGTTATACGCAACGTTAATAGTCATGAAAAAT
>LUCH01006403.1:0-13396 GCA_013368495.1 Paragonimus heterotremus
CCTCTTTAGGGTAGGCCTTAGTGATCAGTTTTTCACTATAGCGAATGATGACGGTCGGCGTGGACATAACTGGAAGCTTTTCAAGCTTCATCCTCGGATCTTCCCTAGACAACTGTTTTTTCTTACAGGATTGTTAACTCTGGGAACAGTCTTCCTGTTGAGGTCGTCAGTAACGCTTCTAGCGATGGCTTTAAAGCATTACTTCATCCTCATTTTTCAAAAAGTCATTTACGCGAGTAACCTTAATTTGTTTTATGATATTTACTGTAATTTGCAAGAGCGGTGCTACACCCTGTTTTCAGTGAATGCCTTTCGGATCAGCAGACGCCCGCTTGACACTGAACAAGAAAAACCGACTGGATCTGTGACCCCTGGGCCTCTGCCTCGAACCCGTGTATCAATCGTTGAACCGCTGAACTGACTTCTGCCGAGGAACACGGTCGCCTAGTACAATTAATACATAGATCAAATAATGTGAAAGTTTTTCAGTGGCAAACTAATGAGGACGTCAAAAGACGAACTGATTGTGATTGATTCAACGAAACTAAAAACGTGTCATTTGTAACAAAACCGCCTAAACACTGCCGACTTATGTGTTCGTCTAGTTAGGGTATTCTCGTCAACCGCCGACTGATTCGTTAGCATTCAATCTGATTTAAACTAACAGGTCAAAGAGAAGAAGAAACACTTTGGTGTGCTGTTCGTTTCCTCTTGCGGTCTAGCTTGTATTGCCAGCCACTTGTCCAAAAATGTAAAATTATCATTATTGTTGTCCCGTCCTAACTATTAGTGACCATAGTTTATGTAAATGTTCTTGTAGTGTTAACCGGAAATCAACATCGCATTTTAACGAACTTCGGCTTTGCTTGGATTAAGCAGATAATTAGAAACTACCTGAACCAGCTCCAAATTCATAGTCGTGGTGATACTGATTGAGGCTTTTAGCAAATCGATAAGAACCATAACATACAACTTTCCAATTTCTCAGACACCATGTTATTCCTATCGGTTTGACGAAAACGGTTCGACTTTCTTTTGTGTTTGATCCACATTCTGCATCGTTCACATGACACACAAATTAACAGCTCGGCTGTTAATATCCATGCTACCATGATTTACCGTTGCCTGGTGACTAAAATTAGCTTGTTTTAGAAAGTAAGAACTGGATATTAGGGTGACACCGATGGTGATTGTAAGAGATCATGAATCCTTTTACCCAAACCTCATCATAGTGTACAGAAGCTGAAAAATGTTGTAGCTTGTGAAGTACAAATTCGAATGCAGTTGAATTTGTTAACGTGGCCTTTAAGAGAGGGCAATTTTTCCCGCCGGTTTTATTTTTTCCTGTCCATTCCCATCAGTCTGTGTTCTGCCCCCATATCTCCCACTTTGTTCGATATCCGTCATCGCAGCATTTCTGTTTGATTTGATTGCTTTTTGGATTCGCACGGAAAAGCAAATCCTGAACTGAAGGGTCATTGAGTATTGTAGATGTCGCTTCGGTATGGGTTTACGATTGATTTGTTTAAGTTGAAAGTTTCTGTTCTGTTTCTCACTTACGACTGTACGCTATTCAATCCTTCTCTGAATTATGGTGTATTTTCGGAGTTGACAGCATTTTGATTCTATGAGTCTATAGGTTCGTAGGTTTTTCAATACTAAAACTACCCATTGTGTATGAGCTTCTGTATTTGTCCTGATAGGAAAGCCAACTTTGTTGGGCCGTTCATAGATGTGAACAAAACAGCCTTAATAAATGAAACTTAAATAAGAATGAAAACACTGGTGTGTAATGTTCAACTATGAATGAACAGATAACAAACTTACACATAGGAAACAGAACAAAAAAATAACCATTCAGACAAATATACAGCGCTGGTAACCTATAAGAGTGCATTATGAAGGGTGGCCAAGACAAATATAATTTCCGACGTATCCGAGTCTTCGGCAACCGCAGAGTTAGATAATGTGTTCTAGAGTGGCCAGATCTAAAATGAGAAGCTGGGCTTATGTAATAGCTCGCGCAATTGAAGTTATTGCTCAAAAACATGAAACCCTATTCTTTTTTATCCTGACCATTGGAAAAAGGTTTACTAGTGGGTTGCAGACCGTGTGTGTACTATTACATGTTTTGGTAACCAGTGTCCTGATACTCTCAACAACAGTCCTGTCTATTTCGATGGGGAGAATGAAGTTGAAAGTTGTTTTTGTGTATGACATTGTGCAATCGAGTTGTTCCCCTTAACTCATATATCAGAGTGGCACGCTCCACAACTCTCTTCCTAAGAGATTCAGTGTCACTTGTGGTTCCTCATTATGGTTGCATAACTTAAAGACTGACATAAATTATATGACACTAATGTTCCCAAGTCAATTGCGATCAAGGAAATTAAAATGAACTGAATCAAACTAGACTGAATAATGACTCAAATAATAATGACGATTAGTAGGGGGTTTGGATTTTCATATAGATTGAACATCACCCACAATTGATCGCAGCTGTCGCATTTCCATAGACTTTTTAGTCGAAATGGGCCGACTGGAAAGTCTATGGAAATGCGACAGCTGCGATCAATTGTGGGTGATGTTCAATCTATATGATAAATAATAGTCGACATAATTTGGGTGGTGAATGTGCACGTCCCTGAAAATATTGGCTGTACATTACAACTAACTAATCGAAGTTGTCGTTTTACAACACACGTGAATTCCTCGTAATGTTTTTGTCATTGGCATGAGACATTTCTAATGAGCTCCTTGTGTATAAACAAAACAAAGACGAATAGAACAAAAGCAAGGGATCAGGATGAACCCTTGTGGAATACCGCAGTGCCATGGAAGACAGTCTATCCATTAAATATACGTGTAACACACGAAGAATATTCAACCGTTTGAATCAGTACAACAAATAGTTGACTGAAGTTGACTTAGACTAATGTAACACTGTGAATCTGTAAGATTAAGTGAAAATCAAACTAACAGTGGCGGGATACACTCTGGTTCATCCACTGCAAAGCTTATCCCAGCAATGGACAATGCAATCAATTTAACCAACTCCTTCACTGTACGTTTGTTTAACGAAAAACTTCAAACTCATGAAGGTCATACAAGCCATATTTTGTGCTTAAATACCTTGGCTTTTAATAACATATTACTTTCCTTTTTATTCGTCTCATTTAATAACAAGTGGATTAATGTGGGGGATAAAAATACACTCATTCCTATTGTCAAAAGAATAGTCCATCTACTAATGGCTTCGGATGGAAGGCACGAAATGATCTTTGACCCTCCTACATGTGAGATCATTTCTGTGGTCAAAAATCATAGTCGTGCTTTTTGGCTCATAACTGATGGTCTCATACAAAGCCAAACGGTTTAGTTGGCATGCACCGCTTAGAAATAAAAAAAGGCACTTCGGTGACGTGTTTTTCTCTCTGACACTTAAATCTGTAGAAACGTTCTTGTGATGAACGTTCTGTTGGAATGTTTGACACGCCACTTGTTACTTGCGTAACCCAAATTTACCTCCTCAAGTCTAAAGCTAATGTTATTTTAACAAGCAGTGAAAGCGCCCATTACGGTTTGCCATGAAGTTGCTGCACAACAAAAGAGAAAACTATATCCCGTGTTTGTGGACGCTGATTCACAAATCCGTACACATATTCTACAGGGATAGCTTCCGTTCTAGTTTGGACTCAACAGAACGGCTCAGACAACAGATAGTTGCATCCACAAACTAGTGTCGTAAACACATAGGCGGCAGTCTTACAAACATCGTTTTGAGCAACATGAATGAATTGACCAATCCGCTACAAGTGGCTTTCTCAACTCTATAAAACTAGCACTAATAGGACAGACAGCTTGATAGATAAGAGTTTCGAATCGCAATGCAAACGTTGCTAGTTGATTGCACTGCTTCGCCAATGACTACACCCACTGTGGAGAGTTGGTTTCACAGTCCCATTTTAACCCCCCTCCCGACCGGTAGTCTTAATCGGTACAGTCTGGTATTGAATGCACTATTTGTATGCAACCGAAACATGAGAATATGAGCTTTTATCTGGTATTTCCTTCGCAACGTACATTAATTTAGGGAGTTTGCACGTGAAGGGCATCGATGTCATCAGTACATAAATATTATTTATGCAAACACTTTTCAAGCAGATTCCCTCACGATTAACTCAGACAAGAACTGAACGGTCCACGATCTCTAGTTGTCTATCACAAGCTTCGTGGATTTCAGCCTATTTCAGCTTGATCAATGTTGTTACCGACTTATCAAGGTACAAACCAGACAGTTGGAAGTACATATAAGCGTTGGATCTACTTGAGACAATCCTGCTACAGAAACAAATCCGTAAATTCACATCACGTGGCATTTGTTAAGTAGTTGCAACACAACTTTCATTACCGTTTCAACACTTGTTACAAAATATACATTCACTCCGACAGTACTGAGTTTATTCAGACCTACTGAACCTATAATTGGCAGGATTGTCAATAGACACTTCAGCATGCAAACACTGAATGCAAATGGTTTTGTCTATGTAGTATACAATGCTTCTGGACTTAATGACTGATTAGTCAATAGCACTACAGTTCTTTTGTCTTGTAGCTGTCATAATTTGTTCTAAGTCTGAGCCTACTTCTCTTGCATTCATTGAGTGACTGGACCCATGACAAAACAAACCTTTGATTACTCTGTCTATAAAACATTACATTCATTTCTGAATTTGTTATTACTGTGAGGTAAACGGTAGGTGAAATTCTACCTACTTGATGAGTACAGAACGAACGTCTTAGTTGGCTTCATATGGTTCCTAGCCAAAAAATAAAGTTTTAGTTTACACGGTACGTTTTAAAAACTACGCACCAACGAGACGCTTTAACGCAGATTGTTGGGACATCAGTGGATGTTTTATTAGGCGGTAGTTACCAGTGAGGCGCAAGCGTTCTGATTGGTTTCAAATTTAACTGTGTTCAGGTATGTAGTTAAGTATTCTCGCCCTCAGTATGCTGCTATCAAAATAATATAGTTATGAGACAAAACTGTCAAATTTTCATTTAGTTCGGTAAGCGCAATATGCAGTTAACACTATTGCTACTGCAGTGGCAGCATAAGGATGGTGCCGATCAGTAGATTCTACTTGTGCTTAGACAACCTGCCTGAAAAATCCTTCACAGAGCACCAGACAACCATGGTCAGTCGCCTGGTAACGAAACCATGTCATGAGAATTAGCGGTGCATCCACTGGTTAGGTTAGTTCACCCAGCAACTGTTTACGGGTTTTGTCCAACAGTCGCGTCTCCCACGTGGACTCTGGTACTGGAGGCGGTGGGAACTGCCAACTGGAGCGACATAAGGATCGAAGTGCTGACGCAACTTGTAAACCATTAATGGATTTACCGATCAACCAGCACTGATGACAGCTGGCTGAACTGAAGCAAACACACCACCACCTTCACTAACACTGTCACCACTGTGACTCTCACTTTTATGCTCGACCAGAATGCATACAACGACACTTTGACCTTTAATCGGTTAACCTACGACGGTTGATGAACAGGTGTCATCTCGCTTGATTTGTGCTGTGGAGTCACTTTGTCTGCATCAGACCTGCGTATTAATGCGACACCAGAACGGAACGATAACGAATCCGATGGCGATTGATTAGGGTGTCACGACAATCCCCGTTACCTCATCTGTTTTTTTTTGTAGAATGACGTAAACCTTCAGAAGGTTCCCCTTTATATCAGTGAAGTAGAAATGGTCAGTCATAAATCGAACCAGTGCATTCTTTTGGCCACCTGATCATGAAGTGTCAACGATGGATATTGATTGAATACATGTATGCTACCAAGTGGAACTATACACTGAATATTTCATCATATCAGAGAGTTAAAACTCTCTCATGCTACCATCAGTTTGGTACTTGTCAGGATTTCAGTTTTATGGTTTATAAGGTTTGTTCCAATCATACTAGCAGCATGTTTATCTATGCACCCGCTATTCACGATGACTGTGTGGTCAATTATTTTAAATCTACTGCCAAATTTGTCAGCACACAGACAGAAAGTAAATACATTACAATAGGTCAACATTTAAATTACTGTGCTCCGTCCGTAATTCAAAACCAGTCAGACTAGGCGAAGAACAAATGGTTCCTAGGAAGATGCCAATGGATAACTGCTACTCGGAAAATATTATGGCTACCCATATTGAGAAAAATGTATAAGAATTATAGGCTGCAACATATTTTGTTAACTAGACCAACTAGCCAGCAACTTGAATCAAAAACTGATATGGACGTTGAAATGTACCTATCTAGCCACTCAACTGCTCTCTTAGTTGAGCGTCAAGGGCTGGCTGTTATCAACAGTGATGTGCACTCAGTCGATCAGTCTACCTTTCACGTAAAGTATCACTCCAACTGCAACTACATTACGTTTGTCTAATCAGCACTGATCAATGTTTGTGTCAAGGTATGGTAGAGAGTATCTCCAGGTGACTAGTAAGTGGAATTTTAGGAAACCGCATAATGGCCTTAGTAAACTCAAATAAGTCCACCAAACACAGCAGAAAATTATCACCTACGTGGTTCGGTCAAATCGTTCAAGATATTGTTACCACCAGCCGTTAGTGAAGTAAATCTACTCATACCTCAGGTAGCTTTGTGTGTACCGAAGACGTAGACGCAGTCAACGTTTAAGCCATGGAACCGACTGTACCACAAGTGTGTGAACAATAGAAGCAATTTGGATGATTCGTTCATTTGTTGCTAGGTCCTGTAGCTTATCTGTTGAGCTTCTACTGACCAAGACAGTTTGTTAATATCTGCATTGTTGAATATCAACTCTCTGGAGAGTATTGGAGTAAGTAATCAATAATTCCATTGCATCATTGCACCAGAGACCACTTGAACATATTGGTCACATTACAACCTTACTAAGTCTCCGTGATTACATGTAGCAACATTAGAAATCCAACTCAACCCTCTGGTATAGAAAATGTAAATTAACTCATGGCGGTAAATTAGTGTTTCCCTAAGTGGACAATGAGAGGACATGAGGGGAAAATTGGGATAGGAAAGGGGTGACAGGAAGTTGCTTCAGATATTTGAATAAAGTGATCTAGCATGGATTCTGAGTGACTTTAAGCATGATGATAACGAACTGATATCCTTGAGGTACCTACATCCATCTCGTTGGTCCTACAGCTTACATGTAGCTTTATTGATAATCATATTAAATTTCGTCATAGATTTTCGTCATTCCAAGCTTAGTGTTCACGCAATTCACGCTCAGTGAGGGAGCGATAATGTTTAGTTTGAGAAACCAAATGATCGGAAAAGTCTATTAGTCACTGAAGTAGATGTAACACCGGAAGACAAGCGAACATTTTTAAACGGCCTGATAACACTCGAAAAGAGACATTAAATGAGGCCTTCCGTGTTTTGTTCTCCAACGTTTTAATGAAAACGATAACGATAAACCGTCCAGAACTGGTATATATGATGAAAACCCAAGAATACGCTTGGAGTGACCGAAAAACCGATCTATGTTGCACACAATAATGTTAGTCGAACTTACTCAACAGGAGTGTGCATTCTAAATGATACTGTGTACAGGACGGTTACTTTAAAACGTGAAGTAGGGTTTGACGTGTTCTCAAGTGTTCAAAGGTTGAGCAACTAACAAAAATTCAACAGGTTATATTACTACAAATATCATGGTAATGTATGAATGAAACAGTCACATACCATAGAAGACAGAGTTTCAAAGCTCTGATGTTCACGCTAAAAGAAGATGTTGGAACTAATCAACTAACTGAATAAAACAGGTTTATGTATTTGTTGTGCGTCCCTTATCACTCCATCTACCAGTACAGTCTATTTCAGACAACCTGCGTTTGCACTCCGGAGCGACCGTACTTAAACTAAGTTACAAACAAGAACAGTATTTGTGCAGTACGTCAATGCTAGAGTTCTCTCACAATAAGGTGTCACTTAACATAGTCAGTCAGCTCTATTCCAAAGGCAGGATCTCAACGGTTCTAGCTCCCATGTGTCAGCGACCTTGCGAGGCTTAACTCTTCTCTTGGACTACTGAGCGCATATCAAGGAACCGAACTCGTCCTAAATTCCTACGTGGAAGGATGCTATAAACGCAATCCTGCCGGCTTGGAATGTCCGAGTCTAGCGTTTGAAGACATCCATCTAAGTACAAACTGGTAAGATAAACTGTACCGATTCTTATAGCCACTCTGACCCAAGAGGTGTCCATTTGAACACAAGTTTCACTAGTTGTAGCCTGTCATTCCTAAAAAGACAGGATCGTTTATAAAACAACATAAGATAATTTACTGCGGTACAAGTATGTGCTGATTACACGGAAATGTGGTGACTAGTGGACAATATTAGTGAAACGGAGAAGCATCAAAATGATCATGTCAGTATGCATCCAGTGAACACAAAGTACAGACTTCTTTTGAATCTTTCAAATTTAAGATGACAATTCGTTACTTGTCACTTAATGTTTAAGTTTTATTCAGTCGAAATCTAGACATTACCGTACGCGATTACGAGCCAGGATCAATCAACTCAAGACGTTTCCGTCTGTCTGCTAAATGCGCTTCCAAAGGGGTAAAGTTGGCATAAAACTCATGTTACTAACCAGATTCACAAACAGTCTGATCTACAACCCACTGGTACTCTCCGACTTCGCACTGACTATGCAGCTTTATCGATCTCACTCTGTGAATGATATTCAGATGACTTGGACAGTGCAACTAAAGATTACAAAACAATGAGTTAATTTATTATACAGAACGACCGCTCAACTTAGATCAGTTCACCATTCCGAGAGATTTATATTTTGATTTACATAATATTACATCAGCCGATGCATCCTCCGGGGAAAATTCGTTTGCTTAGTCTGACGAATTAGGTTTACTAACTGAAGCTGAAACACAAAATTAGTCTCTTAGAATGCGTATGTTTTAATAATATTAAGGTATGTCTAATCCGGATCAATCTGCTGAGAGCGTTCGTGACAGTTTCATCAGAATGACTTTGGTTGAACATTTTATTTCGGGCATTCGCGATGCTCTTCCCAGTCTTCAAGCAACATGGCAGTCTACACTTTTCCCAGTGTGAGATGTAAACAGATTTGCAGTGATGCATGCCGCATACTATCAATGATAACACCGATGGTTTATAGAACAACGTTTGTATAATGTTTGAGTGATTTTGTCTAAGTTATGTCTCTCACTCGACATTCCAACTTTATTTCGGTTTACCGTTATTCATATTTCTATCAATTTTTCGGTTTTTATTTCGATCCACCTAGGTTTTTTTCAGACTTTCAATGAAGGACTAGATACTCGAAAACAGTATGTGTTTTGTACGATTACAGTTCTGTTTTTAGACAATAAGAAGCATAAATAAACGACTGGAAATTAGTAATTGATCTCAAAGATCGTAAACGTTCCTTTGATCTTATTAAATCTGATGATTTGGCAACTAACGCAAACATACCAAAATCAGCCTCATGAGGATCGCAAAATAATATAGACCTCCAAAACGGGACACGCCAGATTTAACTGGGGTGATTTTTCGATATGCTGATGATTTCTCCAACTGGTCCTATTCTATTTCTCGTACGTCATTTATCAAGTTTCGTTTGGCGTCCAGTGTACAGCTCCTGTGAGAACATAATGATTATACCTACCGAGTTCTGAAACATGTTTTGTTGGACTAGAAGTTAATCGTGACGTTCACCATGTATGCTGTCTTGACAATACTGTTTTTCATCCCATTCGATTCGTTCGTACTAATGTCTCCGACTTTATAAGTAACAGGTAGAATCATTTCTAGGCGTACAGCCTCATGGAATTCTTTTTCCGATCCAACTGTCTGTGAAGACGCTAAAATCTTTACTTTTTCCATATCGTTCTTTTTACTGTTTTGTAGTATTGCATGGATTGAGCAGATGCCTAATGAATTGCCAGTCATACAACAGCGGATTCACGCTCTAACCTTCAAGAAAGCGGTCTGGTGACTGCGGTGTTATCCGGAATCAAATGTACGTCAAGTTGTTACAATATCTGGCGTATAATCGACCCGTTAATAACGTATCACAACTTCATCCTGAAAATAGCACACCGATTTGGAACGGTCCTAAAACTTTGTCCTGACCGGTTTCATAGTTTCTTCATGTAATACCTTGGCCAAGAAACCAGTGCAGACAAAATTCGATCTATTTTTCTCTACTGAACTTTATCTGTTCATCACGAAAACTGAAAGTCTTTACGCCGGATCGTAAGGAAGCTTTTGTTGAAAGATGGGATATCTGTGCAATTTCATCGTCAGATATACTATCCAGGGTGAGTCACTCAAGTGACTCAATTGCTAGACACAAGGTAAGCGCTCGCTGACCTCTGCTGTTGCTTGACGTAGGAATTTAATCCCAAATTGATCACTTTTGAAGCATTGGAAAATCTGGCACATATGTACTTGGAGTCTCTTCACATTTGTATACATACAATTAATAGCGTGTATCACACACTGACAGATGTCGCCCATCAAGTTTTGTTCGGTCAATGACGGATTTTCAGTGGAATGCAACAATTCAAAAGTTACTCATTAAAAACAAAAAAATATGCAAATTTCTTGCATACACAAGTACAGCTTGCATGGTTACTATTGTGTCTACCTAAAATACCCTCATAAGCGATGATGACTTATGGTACAACAGTCCCTTGCTCTTATTAACTCAGTGGTTGCTATTGTCCTTTATTGTTATGGCAAGCAAATCGCAATCACCTAACAGGGTTAAGAGAAGCACTAAATCGGTTCCGTCCTAGTTTGGACTCATCCGATTGAGATAGTAGGGTTGAGATTTTGTCAGACATACCTTAGGATTCGACTCACAACTTTAACCTACTCGGCGACTGACCAAATCCGACTGTGCGACATAGTTAATGGTTGATACTTGCTAGTGCCAGATTGGCCAGAGCACAAGTCTACATCTGTCATATCCCACTTTTGCTGTTCCCCTTTGAGACGATCAGGCACACGAGACATTTCTCAACTGCGGTTGTGATTGAACGACCAGAAGTCACTATGACATGAATCATGCAATAATTGCCGCAGTCATGCGAACCGGGATCAACCTTTCAGTTATGAGTGATAATGCGTTACCGGTATGATCTGACAGCAGTGAACTTCATGGCTGGTGTTTTCTTCGACAAAGACGGATTGCAGCTTTGATGTGGTTGGGAAATTTACCAATAGCTGTGACCAGTGTGTGACTTATGTCTAGTAAAATTGCCGCTTATTCATCTCTACTTGCTTTGTAATGTCCGTTATTGGTAATCAATCTTTCATCTATCGTACACAACGTTTCTCTTACACCGCTCACAGTCCAGTCTGTGTACGTTATTTCTATGTATTGGACTATCAGACCTCCACTCCATAGATTAAAGTATTAAGCTTACCGGTATATGGAATTTATAAAGGGCAACTGGACTGGTGAGCTGCAAACAGGTATCAGTTGTTTCATGACGCATGAATTGAATGTGAATGTGAATGAGATTTTAGGTAGGATAATTCGACCAACGTGTAGTTATCGTCGCAGTGGTTAAAAATAATATGGTCGGATTTCATATCCCGGGGATGGCAGAGATATGCACTGTTGACGAGCTCTGAAATGAGTGATACTAGAGTCAAATGATCCCTTTTTGAAAAGAAGCTGTTGAAATGTCTGTGAAAGTGAGGGCTAAGGTTAAGTGAGGGTGATGTTTATATCGACCAAGTCCCCTCACATTTAACATGGATAGAGAAACACTTGTGGGTCTTGTTTTGATGATTGAACAATCGTTTAGTTTACAGCTGTACTAACAACCCGGCGTATACCGAGTGTCTTTTATTCCAATGTTGTATGTTTTTGCATCATCAGGTCAAACTGCGTGACCCACAGATAAGTTGGTTAGAGTTTACTGCGATCACAACAAACCATCATTTGTTAAGGGTTGAATGTCGTGTGGCGGGCGACGTATTCGACACAGGTGTTATTGCTATCGTGACCCACACGTCTGTCGGTCAATTCCCCTACCAACTCCTGTAACCAGATCTAGTCAGACCTATACTAGCGCGACCAACCCAACCATCGGAAAACGACTATTTTCTGGCATCGGCTGTCTCACAATTTTCCATTACAACTGTTGATGTCGCACAGACCAGTGGGAACTAGCATCACGACAAATTTTCTGTTCACTCAATGAATGGCAAAATCGAGAGATAGAGAGAAAGCGCGTGTAGCACGCGCGTACGAAAGCGACAGTGGGGATATCAGAAAACCGCGAGAAAGCCGAGCGAAAGTGACGGGTTGGGAAATGAACAACCCTTTTACCTCATGTGACTGAGCTCTGTGGAATGCAACGCAGTTTTATGTGCGTTTAATGACTCTCTTGAGGTTGAGCTTAACAGATGCTACACACAGGCGCGCTCGCTCTAGTTCGTCTGCATACAACAACGACAGACGACAACGTTCAGTCGGTTGGGAGAGGAGTCATCCAGAAAGAAAATTGACTAGCTACCTCCAATCAGCAATATAAGTGCGCACACACACCCACTTGCGCGGCGATTTCGTATCTATGTTTGGAATACATCTAAGTGTAGCTAGACGACGTGTTCAAGGTCAGTAGAGCGAGGTAAGTTTGCTCCAAAATCTGGTGCGATTATTGGTTCGTAATCATCCAGTGGAGTTTGTGAATGGTGTGAAACCATAAGCTTGTTAAAGTTACTCAGAAAACTTCACACGAGTTTTCGTACGTCATGAACATATGTGATAGTTACAGGAACATGGAGTGTAGTTATGTTATTACAAAATCCATGCCTGGTATCAAGTATTTTTCTGAAAGTAAATTTGCATGTGAAAGTCCACAGTTAGTGCGGATCATTATTTTGAAGACACTAAATGGCCATTGTAATGGGAATACCTGTTGGTGATAGAGTGTTCACTCGGCTCCAAATGTATGACCAATCCGTCAATGTTTTACATCCGATTCCGGTTGTAAGTTCAACTTTGCAAAATTCTTTTTCACCAAGGTACTTGAAAAATCAACTCCAAGGAATCACATCCTTCTTAAAAACGATTTCAAGGAGATGTTGTGAGGTGACTTGCCAAAAGTAATCGTTCACGGTTTAGTGCCGAATGTGCATCATGACCACTTTGATTTTGCCAGTGGCTAACCCACCTTCAGATGTGAACTTGGAAATGCCTTTAACTCTACCACATTTATGGTTTCAGTTTGGCCCTTTCTAGTTCTTTCAACTATAGATCATGCCCATGCGTCACCGTTGAGAATCAGAATCGTGGCCCAACAACAAGAGAG
>LUCH01006403.1:13777-30953 GCA_013368495.1 Paragonimus heterotremus
TTTACTAAGAACTATTCGTTTCTCAAATGGTCCTTGAAAGGTAGCTTCCGTTTGAAGTTTCTTGTTTGGGAAATAATGGTGAGGTTCACACCACTGACGTTCCTGTCACCCTTTCTCAAAACGCCATTCGTCGTTGTTGCCGATCACATGCGTACGTATTCAATATGGGAACGGAACAACGTTGCCCCTCCAGTATGGGCTGATTATTTAACTGTCATCTAGTGTTTCCTAGTAGTGAACTGTAGCGACTTGCCTCATTTTGGATGCTGATGGCTGAGTCAAATTTTACTTCCATTGAAGAACCACAGCTACTATTGCTGGAATTATTTGAGTGACTAATTTAGTGAAACATCGGTGTCGGTGCTTTACCGAGAGCAAGTTGACCTGTCACACCTTCTGCATGAATTAAGCACACGATATTGCAGAATCTGTTGAGCTGCCACCAAACCGATCGATATATATTCGCTACGACGGGTACCGTTCATATGGGGTACAGAGTACACTGTTTACTTTAAATGGGGAGTAGCCCAATACGTATCTAACTTCGCATGACTCTCCGTTCTATTTTAACAGATGTACACAGATAAATTCAACCTACACGATTGAATATTAGCTGTCCCAAACCCACGTAGCGGCGTCGGTACAAATTCATCTTACAAATACTGACCAACGTATCGGGTATCATGTCAACCAGTTACATCCCAAACACGATGACTACCGATAACTCCTGACTCAGCTCTGTAGTTGTCGCACCAACACCAAACAACCTCTGTGACTATCTCAGTGTGTCTATGTAACACAATCCTTCCAAGCCCACGACTGTGCGTATGCTGGCAAGACACGTGTCGTAGCAAAAGGTTCTGTTCACCCCCCTCCCCGGCAAGCACAGAGACGAACTTAAGAAGAACGCTAAGAATTCTTGAGCGAACCTATTGCAAAACAGTTTCCACCCACTAACAGTGACTCGATCTCACATCTAAACGGTCAGTTTTATGATCCGAAAAATATCACCTGGGTTTGAGCGATGAAGATGTATAGCAAAGTTTGATAGACTACGGAACAGTGACCACAGTGGTGATTTGGTTGCTATCTTGCCCATATGGATATGTCGAATCCAAGATTTAGGTTAAACTGAGTCGAGTGATTCTGGCTTACATAAAATGTGCATGTCTGTTAAAGGCAGGTAACGTGTGAATCTGAACTGCATAAATCATTCACCCTCGATTAATTCTCCGTGGTTGTAGGCGGGTGTCCACCAGTGACAGCGAGCAGCTTATTATCATTTGTGGCTAAATGTGTGCCAGGCCCAGACAGGGATTACGGCTTGAAATGGAATAACCACATGCCTAAGTTACTAGGTGGACAAAAGACACGAAAGTGACTATGGTGATAATTCGCCTCGACGAGCGAAAAATACCAAAGCATTTTAAAAATTTGACCTTCCATTGCGGGGTTCATATTCTTCCTGTCTCACGAACCCCCATCTGTACCGTCTGACAATCGAAGACTCAACCTGACCATCTAATAATTTCAAACATGTCTAGCATTTACAAGTTGTCGATCTGGGTACCGGAGATCAGATAGTTCATGGAACAGAATGCTCGGTGCGATCTATCATGTAACAACGTTATTCGACAGATGTGGATCATGATAAGAAATTCGACCACGATTTTGCACATTGTGGAGTATCATTGCGGCAGATTGAACGATATGCCATTCGTGACACAACCCGCACCTGTGGTTATTCTGTACCCCCATCAGAATATCGAACTTTCGAAATGGTGAATTATATATGAAGCCGTTGCTTGCGCTGTCGGGGCATATTGTGTCTAGTTTGTCTTTCCCATGGAGAGGGGAGGGAACACAGCTTCGTAGGAAACTTTCTGCGCAAGCCAGCCTGAGTTCTGTACCAGGTTAAAGTGGGATGCCAAATTGCGTAACGAAACTGGTTGGTTCATGTAGAATGACGTGATGAGAAGGCAGCAAGCTGGTACCAGGCACGCCTACCGCTGGAAGGTTGGTCAGTTCTAGCAAGCAAGCATATTCCTATTTTCCTAAACGATCACATAATGAACGTGTACATACAACTAAAGATCGTATACTTTTATATTGCATGTAACAACATATATCAAAAGTCGGCACTGTTTGTTGATTATCGAACAAGCACATAGTAAGCAGTATACATAAGTAAGGAAATAATTAGTTAAATTTGATAAGAAAACGGATGAAGTCCAGGACACAAAATCTCTATAAATCTATGTCCAAA
This sequence comes from Paragonimus heterotremus, assembly GCA_013368495.1. Classification (NCBI taxonomy): domain Eukaryota; kingdom Metazoa; phylum Platyhelminthes; class Trematoda; order Plagiorchiida; family Troglotrematidae; genus Paragonimus; species Paragonimus heterotremus. Next base: position 16,044 of record LUCH01006403.1, read on the forward strand.
CAACCAAAGGCATTGGCTGTTTCAGCAATCGCCTTTGCTACACAAATTACTCAAGCGAACAACAGTCTATTGTACACGGGACAACCCAGGCCAACTCCACGATGGTCAGATCATCTATCTTGCATAGAGCTGATGGCTGGTTTCAAGCGACAAACCTGTGGCTATAGACATGGTAGTTACTTCCAGAGAAGGAATCTAACCAAACCGAGCCCATACAGATGGTCCGTAATATTACCGGCAGGGTGATTTCTCTACTGTAGTAAATTCCGAGTAAAACTCCGAAAAAGTTACACTCCCTGGGAGGACTCTGTCTCCCTAATTCTGTAATTTTGCACTTGTTATGGGTGCAGTTGTTTGTTTGTTGTCATAAACACCCCGCAATTTTTGATTTCGGTTACATAATCACTGGTGTCATCTGATGTGCGCGAGTGAGAATGCATCTCAGTCAAAGGCAGACAGTTATTCCGTTTTCGTCAAAAGTGATGGCATTGAGGACAATTGTCTGAAAGCCAGGGCTAAGGTATGACTATCCTGCCGGTTACCGCTACAATAACCTTACATCAGGATTGGGTTAATCGCCACATTCAAACATTTAACTGTGGTACATATGTCACTTACACACTTAGATGAGAAATAAGATAATCACTTTGATATCCTCCGTTAATCAATCTGATCTGGGAGGGAAATATGAAATTAGTTTCGAAGAAGGAATCTAAGTTTAGATTCATATTTTGGTCACTCAGTAGCTTCCTGTGTCACATCACCTGGAATTTGGAACACACGTTGTGGCGTTAAACAGAATATCATGAAATCAAACAATAGATTCGTAGGTTTCTGTAGGGAAGGAGATTGATAAGCGTTTACGAGTTCCTGCTTTTTTCGAGGTTAGAAAACAAACTGCTTTGGAAGCCTTATAAATCGAATGAAAAACGGAATGGGATCAAATAAAATGAAATGTAGAGAAACATAACTGTACGGGGTGGTGTCAGAATTGAATTTAAAAAAGCATGTGGATGAAGTAGTCTGACCAATAAACGCATCTGATGATCTGCAGGTTAGGGTTAAGAGAGATTCCAGGAAAACTGCAGCACTGATCGTCTCACGCATGTGAACAGAGCTGCAAAATAATTAGTCAATTCAGCCCATATCACAGAGGTGAGCTGTACCTTTTAGTGTAGACAGGTTATACCTTTCAAATACTGACCGCTTATGGGATGTCCAATACAAACTTTTTAAACAACTACACTGCTATGCTGTGTATGTATCTGTAAAACATTCAGCGATGATTCATAGGACGAACTATCTCTTCTCCCCTCAACACACGTATATCCATTAAACTAAACGCTACTGCACCGCGTCTCCTTTTCTCATTGGTTAAGATGCGGAATTGGTTTTCAAATATATTACTGCTAATATCGCTACTATTAAATGAAACAGTTCATTTAATAAGCGCTTTTCTTACAACAGGTTTTTTGCAACAAGATTATTAAATGTTTAACACATTTTGTCAAAACAGAGAGAAATATGTTGCGAGATGCTAACATTTCGATTTAGTATCATGAATCGCTGATGTAAAATCAACAAATTCATATAATCTGCACATAACAACAATACTAGAATGGTTCTGGTAATAACTCTTTGGTTGAGAAACAAGAAATTGCAGCTACTGATGTCGCATGGATATATTTCTGAGATTCAGTGTAAGAAGCTGAAACCAACAGACAAACAAACGTCAAGGATGAGAGGCTCACCAAAAATTATCAAGACAGATACCACAGTACGACCGATATTATTCGTGAACAGTTTCGTATATTGCAAACTTGCACGCTGACTAGTGAACATCCTTAAACAAGTTCATCAACTGTTACTCCCCAATTGTGTTCCTAGTTCCTTCCAGTTGACAGAAATTTTGGAGTACAATTCACCAAGTCCACAGGTGATGTATTGGATCGACGATGACTCTTAATTTGCAAATGTACCGTTGCGTCAGAGTGTTGAATTTTTACGCGGTTTTATTTTCACTCACGATGTTAAATTATGTATTCCATTAGATTTTCTTAAGGAATTCACTTTTGTTTTTACGGATAACATCGAGTTTGAATTTGAACGTCTGAATTATAAACCAATTGAATTTGTAGCTATGGGTAGCCTATTGGATCACATGTTGGCGGATCTATTTTTGTGAACGCATGAAAGAAAACTTCAAGAAAGGACTTCTGGGGCCTGTCCCACAAACGTTACGTGGATAGCATTCTGCTGCTTACCGATGAAAGTTCTTTTAGTTCATTTTAGAACTATTTGAAATTTATCCACCCAAACCTCAATGTATTGTAAGAAGTTAACAATTGTTTGTAATTCTTAGATATTTTTATAACTAGACGTCAGGATGATCAAGTGCAACGATCTGTTTATCGGAAGCCAACATGGAGTAGACAATATTTGCAGTTCTTCAATTTCGCACCTACTGCTTTTAAACAGGGATTAGTGAGAACATTATTTCACACAGGCAGAAAGATATGTCCTTCAAACCGATTGGAGATAGAAGAACGGCCCATTAGAAAAATTCCGGTAGATAGTGAGTATTCAGGAAAGTTTGTGAACATCCACAGTAAGAAAGAACTGAAGATGACAAGTTACTGGTGTGTAAGGAAAAGTTCAGTTCAGCGGTGGCCGCCTGAAAAACAACATGAGTCTCAAACTGATGTCAGCTTTGCAAGGTACCTACCAAGCGACACAATTGCGCCTTTTGTTAAGCACTAGGAGTTTGGCTGTCCATAGTGGTAATACACACTAGTCCGATTAGTGCCTCCCGGTTAATGTACCAGTTTATTTGCAATTGAGATGACGTCTTTACAGGCAGAACAGGTTGATGTCTTTGTCAGCGTATGACAAAGTACACATCTAAGGGGTTATCAACTGAAACGCCAAATAGACGACCTGATGAATAAACAAGCCCCAAGGTCCCAGCTTCATCGATCGCCAAACGCATATTGGCAACCAGTCACCCAGTTGACCTTGAGAAATCATTTAACACATTGTTACGCAATCGCAACTCAAAAGTGCTAGCGATTAGTGAAGCAATGCTAATCAGACAACATCGAACGGTTTTGTGTGCACAGAAGTCACTGACGTAATCAATTTCCTAGCCATGGAAGTGATTGTACTATTAGTGCACGACAGGACAGAACCATTCGGTTGGTTCCTACAGTTAATGTTGTTATGTGTAGTCTGTATAAAACTGATTGATTTTGCGTTGACAACTGATAAGCGTAAATCGAAATGTTAACATCTGGCAGCATATCTTCTCTATTTTGAATAGATGGAAAAAAAGAACTGTGTTTTAATGCTTCTCAGATTGTTAGAATAACTATCCTGTACTCATCCTACTCAACTTCTGATATATTGGTATAAATAGATGCCTCACAAATAGCGACAAGATTTTTGCGTTCAACAGGGCAAAGAAATGAAAAACAGGCATTTCAAAATTCTCCCTCTCATCTCCACTTTTCACGACTGAGTGAATCATCGGTGTGACGAATACCACAATGATTATTTTGTTCGATAATTTTTTGGACTTATTTACACCCCCGTTGACAAGTCAATCACACCCTGTTAGTTGTTGCTGTTATTCACAAGGTGGGAACAAAAGAATGAATTATGGATTAATGAATGTTAGAACAGCTTGTGTGGATTGAATTGCGTCCTACAAATGACGACTACCGGACTGAGTTCAATGATATTTTCATAGACCACAAGTGGACGAAATCCCGACACATACCTTAAAGAAACATTTACATCAAGAGTAGTGTTTGTTAGCCTGCGCGGTCGGTGGCACACTATCAAGAACCACTTCAACATGCACAAGTTATGTATCGAGTTGTGGCTTGGCTACTATGTTCACTTCTGACCGGTCCATCTTCTCCTATATGCAGTGGATTCTAACTGACGCAAGTTTGTTACTTTGAGCTCGAATTGTTTTCAGTAGGTCTACACTAGTCGAACATGGTCTTGTTTAGGGACTTGAAAGTCTGAGGTGTTGACTTTACATATTCAAAACATATTTTGTGGTCTGTCACTAGAGTGCGTTTTTTAGTCGAACTGTGAATGGATTCAATAACAGTGTCGCTAGGAGCTCATCATCCTAAGTCCGCGTGATAATTCGTGGCAAGCTGCAGGTGAGTACTTGTTAACCAACGTTAAACAATATGCGTGCCCCCCTTCCCCAAAAAGAGACAGAATCACAGAAGCAGATATATCCGTCTGCGTGCTTCTGTCTATTGTTACAGTAGAATGGATAAAGCACACTAGTCGGCAACGGATATTGGTATCGGTCACACAATAAAACCGTGATACTATGTGATAGCCGATTCATGCATTTCTAAGTGTGTTCAGTTTCTCCCTCAGATTTCTGCTCATATTCAGTTAACGAAAACGAGTAACTGCTAGTGTCACCCTGGAAAATCATCCGGGATCTCGTCACAGTCGAAAGATTTTGAGTCAAACTGAGTGCAGCGAAAGCATACTGATTGCCAAATCGCGTACAAGATGGGTGGATGAGGTATTTATTGGAGATCAGTTTACTGCTCATCACTAACGAGAACGCAGGCGGATAGTATGCTTCACTAAGCATGGATAATGAGTCCAGGATAGATGTAACATCAAAAATGGACATTGAATCAAAGTGATAGATCACTACCAGCATCTTGTGACCAGTGATCCGAGCAATCAGAAAAGACGCTGATTTTGGTCGGTCAGTTTTCTGTCTAATCGGTGTGGACACGTAAACCATTACGGTTTTGCAAGCTGATGTTCTGTTCAGGAAGACTGGGCGTTTAGACAAAATTTACGGTTCTGCCGTGTACGCATCAGGACAGATCAGCTTTGATATACTTTCTTAAAAGAGTAAAAAGGAACGTATCCATATCAAGGTAGGTAACATAACGATTACAGCTAATGCGAACACAAATGCTAATTTTTCATTCGTGCAACAAAAAACATCCATCCACGAAATCAGACTAAACATCACCTACCAGAGTTGAAGTCAATTTTTATAAAACCTAAACATGCACACTCCAACTTCTGGAATTTCAGAAACTCCTAAGCTGACACATTCTACATGGGTCCGAACAACACAGCCATGGTCAATCCCGTACAGGCCGGACTGAGTGGAGTGGATAGATTGTCTAGTTATTTCGTTGTCCCTGTTGACTTTATTCATGGCCTTTTGTAGGCTACAACCTTTTCTGAAAAGCTTATAGGATGGTGTTTAGAAAGTTACTGAAAAACTACTTTATTCACCCTCAAAGTAAAAAACGTTTGTGTCTTTTAAACAGCAGTTTTTTCATGCACTACCTCAACAGTTATTACGGAACACCTGTTTATTGTTGACGCTTTCTGTCCCACGAAGATATAAATAAACAAAAAATATTTTCGCTGAGATTCCTTTCAAGATTAGTAACTGAAATTTCAAAGTATCTAAAATGGAGTGCTCTGGCTCAATTGTCGTCTGTAAATAGTCGAACGAGCGATTGCATTTCCAAGAACGTCAAACACTGAATGACATAGTGACCAGAAAACTATGTTGGAACGACGTTGACAACTGTTTACTTTGTGGTCTTCTAGAGTCCGAGGTTCCAAATATTTGCCCAGTGAGACTAATGCATATTACGTTGTCCCCAATTCTTTTGCCTGAAGTTCACAGTTGTCTCTGATAATGCTTGAGGGCTAAACCTGCAGAGATAACAATTATTGGAGCTTGTAGATTAAGCATACTCAGTCTTATCGGAAAGCTGCTGTGAATCACTTTCCAACGGTTGTCATTATGACATTCGTATACGAACATTCTCCGGTACAATAAGTGTTCCTCAAAAAGGATACAGGATTGGTAATTTATTCCATAACAATCCTCAAAAGTTGGTTCTGTTTTTCCTTTTCATTCAGAAATGACTTAATTTCTGATGACAGTCACCCGAACCCAACAGCATTCGCCCTTCTGGGAATCACTCTTCGCGACTGGGCAACAAGCGGCCACACCTTTTCGTACATCGTTGCTGTCGTTTGGAAGTAGACTTTTTCTGACCACTAAACTGTGATTTTGCGCAGGAATCGTCATTTTTGTAACTGTGGACTATGAACTGTTATTGGCACTCTTTACAATGATATGGTCGAGACCTCGCTTGAAGAACTTTTGAATCGCTCTATCAAGCATCCCGGTTCATTATAAAATCATACAAACAGAGGCGAATTTGAAAAGTTTAGTTTATCCAATTAAGCTTGATGACACTTTTAGATAAAACTGTGAATGACGTGTTTTCGATGTTCCTAAAATATACAATGTTAATTTCAAATCCTCAGCTTACAGACAGCATAACCGTGAACTCAGTAGGTTGAAACGTTGCGGGTTAAAACGGTGCGAGAGTCCCCACGAACTATAAATGAAGCCTTGTTACTACATATGCTATTGCCGTAAGGAATGCTTGAATAAAATCGTATCTGCCAGCTAGTGATTTCGAACAAAACAAAAGTAGTAGCAATAAGTAATTTGGTAGTATTGATTATTTAAAAGATCTAACTGTCGAATCTGGGCATGGTGCTTCTGTCGCTAGTTCAAACCCAGCAAAAGTCCGGATTGGTCGCAATCATCTATTTTGAAAATGCAAATATTGGGCAAGAAAATGCATTCGTGAAAATGATGACTATTCAAACCAGTCCACACATTGAGATTAGTATGAATCACAGACAGTTGTTATATCCAAACTTCTGTTCATAACCCAATCTAGTAAATACAAGAACGAAATGCGATTATTCACATGACCTGTACATAGGCTTACTGGCAGTTAGATAATTTTACACATCCATTTGTTTCTCCATACTGAGATATGAGGAATAAAATGATCGCAATCAACTATTTGGGACAGATTAGTCAACAAAATGTTTGATTGAACGTGGTTGAAGGAAGTGCCAACAGAGTTCGGTGGACTGCATAAGACTTGAGTGCAAACGAATTGTGATAATCTACTGCGTTCATCACGGATCGTCGGGTTATCTATCTTGTGTTGAAAAGACGAGATCACGGATTTGGACTGATGGGAATGGAGTCGATATGTCGCATTAGGCTTGTGATCATCCAACTGAAGTCACGTCGCTTTTTAGCAGTTTATTGTGAATGCCGGCAACAAAGTTTATATACATTATTCTAGCTACTGTTACCGATTAGGACATCTCCATATTTTGTTTGTCCTAGTAAGGAAGAATGTACAACACACCAAACACGTTAAGATAACCCTGCTTCTGTTTAGAATTCTCTAAATATGAAATGTAACAAAAGCATGCGTAATTCTTGCTTATTCTCTCAAGAAGTGTGGAATGAATTACAATTTTTCTCCTTCTGTGTGATTGTTCAAAAGTATTCGTGCTCTTTTCACACTGCATTCATTTCCTCACCGACTTGTACATATAAAAATGCAAGCAAGCGAACGTGTGTCACTCTAAGTACTTGAAGCGTGAATGAATAGATATGAATAACAAAAGATCGATAGGAAGTTTCCGTTTCCCACTGTTGAGTACAGCTAAACGTTTGTGGGGGGTGAGGTTTCACAAATGTGTCAAAAAACAAGAACGTTTCATTGCATATGAATTTCACGTTATCACAATTGGCGAGCAGTCGCAATCCATTTGTTTGTACACATCTCACTGCAGCAGGAACCAGTCACGTCACATGGAGTATGCAGTTTAATAGTGTTTTTTTTACGTAGGTTACGCATCCGTTTGTTCTCGACTGTTTTGAGTCATATGAATTACAATCACAGGCGATTCACTACTGTTCAATCGACTTAGGTCGTGTATAGTAATTAGACTTTTGCGGCGAAATCGTAAGGTTGTCTCCGTCACATTAGATTTGAAGAGAGAAAATTTTTCTATCCATCAGTATAGTTTCATTGGAACAAGGAAAGCCGCATGTGAAACGAGGTTACGGTTCCTTGTGCTCCGTTGGAATTGCGTTTATGCATTAGGACTGAGTTTGTTCTTGTCTGAACTGTGCAAGTGTATGCAGAGTTATTCGTCTGGTAACTCAGACGTCTTGCAAACTGCACGGTCTCGGACCTTTGTTCGGCTGTATTCATCGGATGATAGTATAAGGAGCGTGCACTACTCGCGGTTGCTTGCATCACTAGTGTCGTGTAGACCTATCAAGGGAAGCAACACAAAAGCTGCGATCAGGTAGAAATTCATCCTCGTAAAAATTAACGTAGTATCTACAAAACGTACTTAAATCTATCGCATCTTATGTATCGACAAATATTGATTGACAGCCTGCTTTCGTGCATTAATGACACCTCTTTTTTGTTTGACACATTTAGTGAGCTTATGGTGTTTCAAGACTGATGTGTTTCTCCGAACATGCTGTCCTCTGTACTGTAATCGATAACGAAGTATTTTCTGTTAGGTTCATCTGTTCCATTATTCACCTCACACCAAAGAATGATCATCATACCAAAGTATGGTGAGTGCTATCTTGGCGACATCTATAAACTATGATGGCGGATAATTTAGCGTTATCTACAAATTTTGTGGTCATGTTTAAACTAGTACAAACGATACCAAATCTGTTAGAACGAATATCTGAAACATTCTACTACATCCACCCGAACAAACAGTCCACAGCTACATACGAACATGTAAGCTTGTTTTCATTTAGTTTAGAAGGCTGTAATTCTTCGATGGCCTATTTAGAAAAACCTAGAAAAAACTGTTCACTGCAGGGTCCACCACAATGCGGTCAATTTTTGTTATAGTCCAGACATCTTGACAAAGGTTTAACCCCAACACCCATACACTACGCTCACATACACTAGACCCTCAACAGCCAATAAGAGATAACACATTCATATTCATTCTCCCAAACTAGAGTATGACACAGGTCGTCTATAATACAAACCTAATCTCTTTACAGCTACAATGTGCCCACGGCGGAAAAAACTGTTAACCTTTATCGTCAGAGCTGGATGTTTTAAAACCGTGTTCGATTGGGAACCAGATCAGGGAGAATTCTCCCCTGACAACTATCCTGACCTACTTTCAAATATGTCACTTGTGTGTATGGGCAGAATGTTTATTCGGTAAGTTTTATTGTTTGATACCGATACAACTATATCTATTCCAGTTCAAGATGTTTCGATATGAATTTAGGATGTCCCAGGTAACCAGGTCTAGCCGACAACTTTCGTTACTCTGTTCACGTGGCGGAACCGCATCCTCTCATTCTGTAAGAGTTAACCAGTCCCTATGTTTTCCACCCCACCCATGTGCACATTAGCCGTTCGAACCACCTAACGTCGACAATTAACTAACCCCAATACGGCATCTTAACTTGACGTCGGAACAGCTTAAATTGAAAAAGGTATAGATGCCAGTAGCTCTTCCTACATGTCCTTAAGTTCTGCTTCTCTATATTTGCAGACCATTCAACACAATTTATTGCGTAGTCCTCATGAAGACAAGAATGCACCAACAACAATCTTTCTTCCCTTTGCAAAAACTTGTACACTCCTATCACAAAGCTATCTATGATTAGGTGTTCCTTTTGTGATTGCATCGGGTTTCAAATGGCTTAAGCCACTTATTTATGTAAGTAACCGTCAGGGTTGGGAAAGCAGTTGATCAGATTTAATACTGTTTCAAGTACGATAAACTTCATTCTCGCCTGCCGTCAGTTGCGGTTCTTTATGGTCATGTGAAAAACGTAACAAGAGAACTGTGTTAGTGATAAACAACAGTACACCGTTAAAAATGCTCTCACAAGTTCGGATGTTCAGTAGAACAAAGCATGTAAGCGTATAACAGTCTGGAATTCCTCGTAAAAGCCATTTTATGAAAAGAGAATACACAGAGAGCAGGATGATTTCCATGGAGTTCGGATCGCTTCTATTTTACCTAACTGATTGATGAATTCGGGTTTGGAATGCGTGTTTTTCAAGAACACGTCTTTTAAGGATCAATTAATCGGTTTTTTGACATAGACGGTTTTGAGTTGCTGCATGACGATAAACGCTGTCTACATCCTTTCTGAACATACACTGATAAAACCGCAATTCTATAGTCTAACTACATAAATTAATGAATGTTGTGAGAAAAGTCGATTCCGATTCACGAGGGACAAACTTTTCCGCAAATCAAGTTGTCGAAAATTCAACCAATCTGCTCAGCTATCTCTGAAAGTACAGAAAAATATCCCCGAATGATTTTTACCCAAACTTTTTTGCATTAAATCTTTAATTAGAATTCCGTGCCATCCCCCGATTTGCCCGACTATGCTCTCACGCAGTCTACCCGAGCACAACTCGGAACGGTATTGTGAACGCGAAATTGTACGACCAACTACTGTGAGAGTTATTCGCAACGTGTGCCCAACCCATAAACTTTCGCGGTCAATTCATCCAGTCCAGGTTATGGCTAATTACTTTGATTAAGATATACGCAGTCTTTTCCAAATTAATTACTGCACACGTCTGAATGACCAGTGATCTTTGCATATAAGTTACCAGGCTCAAGGCTGTTGTTGCGACAGATGAATTCGAGCAAGTAGGGACGGACAATAAAAATCGGAGGTACGCGTTATCACGGTTTCTATGTAATTCTGTCAAGTGATTAGCACACAGAAGAAAACAACTTTGTTGCTCTTGTTTGACGTGTGAATCAAATAAGTTGTAAGGTATGAATACAACTACTTCATCCAACATGCCGTCAGATGCATAAGGTGAATGGTAGCTAACCTGATTTTCAGTTGCATAAGAGTAAGTTCAAGCCAATGTTTCCACGAATGCCTCCGTTGTGTAATCTCGAATAATCTGGTAGTCTCATTCCAAACCGGTAACCTTGTACATAGTATGGTTTTAAACACAGGTCGGTGTAAGAACAAGAAATTTTGGTGTATGGCTGTTTGTCGATCTTAACAATGACATCATCAATGCGTAAAACTTTGAGCGTATAAGATTGGATGGTGAGGTTGGTCCTAATCCTGCATGCTCAAACACTTGTGCGCAAATGATGTTAATTGGTTTGTTGATGAAACTAGTTTCCTTGTTGGTAGGTTCCACATTAAACGAGGTTTTATTTCAAATCGCAATTGCTGCTTCCTGTTTCCCAAATATCACCACCCGTTTTCAGTTCCGACTCAAGCTGTATTACTCCCTGCGATCAATCTACACTAAAGAACATAGTAACATTAGTGAACAGCAAGTAAAAGCGATCATTCCTGCTCAGACAGAGCAGATGTCTGTTATATATGTGGGGGTCTAACTAGTGGTGTATAATGGTGAACAATTTCATTGCCTAACTAAGCATTACAGTGTTTATTGTAGTATGAGCAGTACAGGAGAAACAGTCAGTGTATATACCGTATCACGGTGAAGTTTTCGGTGAGCTCTTTTTAATAAGGCTAGGATTTAAAACCTACTGCGTTGCTTGTGGCGGATGGAATCCGCAATGAGGGTCACAAGCTGTGACAAGATCACTGTGCAAACAAGATAAGGACGTTCAAGGTCATATGCATTCCCGATAACTCATGTCTGAATGCTCGGACATAATCATTTGCGAACCGTGCACCTACAAACCCCGTCAAACTTTTCATGTACGTAAAACCGTTAAATTAACCTAAGAAACGAGATGCTAATCACTAACGGATACTCTACATAAGGTAAGGTATCCATAACATCAGCTGCCATCAAACAGTCGGGTATGTTTTGCCATAGTTGGAATGCTTGTCTACCAGTTTGTTTCCATTGCACAGTAACAGAAGCCAACTGTGATTAACTTCGTATTATCAGACATTAGTGATAGGAGAGAAATTAGACTAATATAGCCTATACATCCTCACCAAACAACCTAAACTCTTAAGTGTAAAAAACTGTGACCAATCGCAATTTGCGGCAACAGTTAAAAGTTCTGGGGAAGAATCTATCAAAACAAATAAAGTAAAGTTGCGTAGTTCGCCATAATTAAATGAAGTGGTGCAACAAAATTGGTCATAGCTACTAAGGAAAACACTCAGACATATGTATATATATATATATAAAATACCATATTCGTGTGCCGAGTTTAGAATCTGATGCTGCTTACGAATGCAGAAATCCCTCGTTGCAGTTCTGGCATACATGACACAACACTGACTTAAGGCTTAAAATCTACTAATTCATGACGCTAAAATGACTGTTAAACGAAACTACTTACAAAATTTGTAAGTAGTTGAATATGTTTCGGTATCTTCATGGTCCCCGAAACCAATGACCCACATCTCATTACGCGTCATATACGGGTAGGTTTAGAATGTACGCTTGCACTTGACGGTGATCATTCATCTAGTCACCCATGACTCCGTAGTATGATCCAATATCTCAAGTCGGTCCCGTTTAGATCAAGTCAGATTCTGAGTAACTTAACAGCATCCGACCGAGTCAGGTGTAACTCTACCTGTGAGGTTTGATAACCAAGTACTAGCCATGTTTTTATCGTACATATTGGGTTGCAGAACTCTCTCTCTCGTTGTCATACAAGCAATACAGCCGTGTCGTACTCGTCAGTGACACACTGAATTGAACGCGTTTGCTGGTCCAGTGATAAGTTGGACATTTCTTACCACAAATTCGATTTGAAATGAGCTGCGAGAGACAATTTCGAATTGATGTACGGCTTCGTCCGTAATCAACGAATTAGTGAAGCCAGCGGTAGATACTTTGCTCAAAACTGAGGTAACCCATAGCTAAAAGGTTCATCAACTGTAGAATTATTGGATGACGTGATCACTTCGTAGGACAACGATTTTCATCTGCTTCACAGTTATCTTATCATATAAACTGCATATATGTCTCCCTATTTTCCCACCCAGTTTGGATTCCTTGGTTTAAAAATTAAAATCTCAGTGTTTAATTTTACTGTGGAAACATTTTCACGGTTTATGGTACACTGAACGTTTGAAAGATCCGTTCGAACGGCGTCTAACCAGTATATCCAAGAAGGGCAAACCATTCTCAACTTCGTACACAGCTGTGACTGAGATATTTGGGTAGACTGAGTTGAAAGCTTGAAACGTTCTTTCCACTTGTTTATCGTGTTGTCCAATCTCGGTTAAATGCCATTCGGGCGGATCTATCGAACGTTCAGTGAACTGTAAAACAACATGGACGGGACAATATGTGAATTTCATGAGTTTTGCTCCCGTTGCATACAAAAGGTAACCAGTATGTACAGTTTTACAGAGCGTCAAGAATATGCCTCGAAGCTAAACTACAAGTTGAACAAACAGTGTTGTATGAAACGCCTCTTTCTGACAATTTCTCAGAATGTTTCATTCGGAAATGGAGCAAATTTACTTCTACGAAAAATACAACTGTGGAAGTCCGTAAAAAAGCTGTTTACATCACCCTCCTTTTCAAAGGTGATAGTCTGATGAACGCCTTTGGAAGGTGGACTAATGCCGCTTTAAAACGTGTGTATAATGGAGCGAAGCTTCTCCTGCTCTCACAAACTACTAGGTTAACTCTATCCCCAGTTAAAAATCAAATCCCGCTTTTTTCTACCAGCCGTTGTATCTATCAGTTTTCTTGCAGTTGCGGAAACATACATTGGTAGGACAGAAGAGATGCTTATGACCAGGGCCAAGGAGCAAATCCCAAGTTGACTGGCAGCTGAACTGACCAACCCACCAATGGGAGACACTCAGCGAGGACGAAACGCCGCTTCATCCATTGCAAGGCACTTATCGACTACAGGTCACAGTGTCAATATCACACCTTCGTTTAAGGTCCTGATGAACGCTCACAGCTCACAAATTCTCAAGTATACTGAAGCTTTGTTGATCAGCCATCGACAGCCGGTCCTATGTGCACAAAAACAACTGACTGTCAACCTTTGTTTACTGTGGGTATAGCCGTAAGTACCAATCATGATCCAGCTCGATTTGTACTTCTAATCGTTTCATTTTAATCTTGTTGGTTTTGTTCTCATGCTAATCACACGTTTACGACTGACGTGAGTGCGAGAAATGAATTCATATCGTAATTCATGTTTTCTGACAATCTATCCATTCAAATATTTGAATACACCAATAAAACTAAGTCCATCGTCTTGAACAAATCGAACTATGGGGGAATACGCACTACTCGACAAGAAGACGAAGCTGGCTGGGGCCTGCTAAAAAAAACCGTTATTAATCTAAACCCTTGGAACGACAGTATATCCATTCGCGTAGAATGCACGCGTAATTTGGTATTGCTTTCGATACCCAATCATGAGCGCCAATCGATCACGTGACTTTCATTGAGTAAGGCTCACTCTTCAAGTCAAAAATTCATTCGGCTCAGCACAGCCCTATCGGGCTCTACAGATTCACCGGTAAAAACACAAAAATGACGACTGTTAAGAATGAGAAAGACGGACTCATGAATCCCCATTTCGTCCCCGGAATTTAGATGGAAGAGTGCACGTGTGGGCATTCTATACCTTTTACGTATCTGTTTCCATTTTAGGCACAAAATTTTCCATTTCATGCAAAAGCAAATCATTTTGGTGCATTAGGATTTCCACGTTAGAATCTTGGACGTGACTGCAAGAACGCGATTGGTCCACCTAATCGGGAGGGACAACCAATCTTAATTAGAGCACTTCGGATTGGCTACTTCGATAGAAGAAGTGGTACAGGTTGTTCAAAGGGCGTCAGCGGCTTTGCTCAATGAGAACATGGTTAGCGATCAAAGTTGAGCACATATTATCTGACCCTGTCCCCACTAATCCATCAAACTGCGGACCGTGTTGATTCCTTTGACAAGTGAAGGGGTGCGAGTGGTTCGGAGTGTCTGTGGATCTCACGTCCCATAGGAATGAGGTTTAGGGTCGTGGTAGACTTCGAGTTGTAAT
>LUCH01006404.1:0-11640 GCA_013368495.1 Paragonimus heterotremus
AGTTGTACTATCCGGTGCAGGTACGTTGTCTTCCGTATCCGATTGGATCACATCAGGCACGATTGTGGACTGCAAATCTATCACGAGGAACACAAACAGCAGATGAGCAAAATCAGCAGTGACAGAAATATGGAATTGTGAATTCCACGTTTAACTACATACTGCGCATGTGGATTGATTAGCGAAAGAGCCATTCCGATGTGTAACTGAACATCTTTTGTAATTCAATGCAGCTCGGTCGGTAGTAGTCTAACGTGTTCATAGAAACCTCAATGAACTGAACACAAATCGAAAGCATGAGATAAGACCGGTCAATGGGAACTTCTCATCCTACGTCCAACTACACGTTTGCATAGATGAGTAGAGAACGGTTCTGTAAACGATTCATCCGGGGAGAGGTTCCCCCGGGAACCGTTCTTCTAACAATGCAACGCGAGGTCCACGCATTCAGAGAGTGACAGTGATTATGGAGAAACGTGTAGTCTAAACAGAGTGTTCGGAACAGCATACGCAAGTCAAAACCTTCTGTAACACTCTCGCTACTGTTACGCACAAAATTACACAACCCAGAACATCATGTAAGCTCCGTGAACTTTCCGTCGGGTGGAATCAACATCCAAAACGGACTCTTCGTGAACATGGCCAAATGTTCCTGGCACCCACGTCTGCAGGTATCATTCGAAGAGCTGTTTCGCATTTGCTAATCAGGCTAGCACATACGTGGGTGCACGCTAAGACGGTAGCTAATCAAAAATTCCTTTCCATCACGTTGGTTGCGTACTCAGTCAGGGATATCAATTGATTTCGTAACTGTGACCACATACATCTACGAGTCATGAAGCCGGAGGAATTAGCTGTCTTAGGATAACTTAGACCGGTACTGAATTATCCACGAGAGCAACCGTCCCGGGATGGACTGCCCGGGATAAGACGGTCAGAATGAATTTATGGTTATATCAGAGAGGGCCACAGTTGCATGGAAGAAGACGAAAGCTGCACGCTCAAATATATAATAAATGTCGTATGTAAGGATAGGAGGCTATGCAGGCAAGAAAGCATTTGCTGATAACTGTCCAGATAAAACTATAACCTGTGTTGGCAGTCAACGAGTAGAAAAGAAACCGAACAAAATCGAAAGATTACAATTCACAACTGGAAAGACACGCGAACTACTCCAGCTTGTCAATACCTGACAAAATCCTAACATGTCTATGGATTTGAATCTGATCAATTACCAGCGGGACATGGGAAAAGACTGGGTTGAGAAACAAGTTGGAATGCAGTTAAACGATTTTCATGTAGAAGCAAGCATTCAATTTATGCACCGTTTTTGTGTTAGAGTGATTAT
This sequence comes from Paragonimus heterotremus, assembly GCA_013368495.1. NCBI lineage: Eukaryota > Metazoa > Platyhelminthes > Trematoda > Plagiorchiida > Troglotrematidae > Paragonimus > Paragonimus heterotremus. Next base: position 1,349 of record LUCH01006404.1, read on the forward strand.
GAATTAATACTCTGGATGTGAAACACTTAGTCCTTCTAGGTTCATGGTCTGACAGGTCAAAAATGACGACCAAACACTGATTGGTTACCATGTATCCTGAATATTATGTTGTCATACCTTCTCCACCCTAAGATGCCTTCACATCAGTCTTGAGTGTCCTGATATTCTTAAATTAAGATGGCTCTCATGGGGTTGTTGTAGAATTGCCTTACATCATCAGGGTGGTGTAGACTAAACAGATCATACTGGCGCAGTGGGACAGTCGTGTACAACTCACCCAGATGACTAGCAGCAAGGTGACGGATAACCGTGTCGGCTCAGCTGAGATGGACCCTACTGAAGTCCCAACATTGTGCGAAAACATACTAACAGACCTTTCAACTCCGTCGAGTCATGATGATCACTATCATAGACAGCAATACATGAGTAGTACCTACTGATGATTAACTGCCCCACAACCATGAAGGAGAAGAAAATCGAACGCCATATAGGATGAGAGGAGAGAGAAATAGGAGATGAGAATGAACCTAACTATTTAAAACATATAGCTACGTCTACATTCAAACATTCAACATCAAGGTGTCTACATTTTGCAAACAAAAACCAAGCTGTAAGTGAAAGTCGGGTTAGCAAACAATAACGGACTACGATAGTCAGAAAATAATGGATAGATGGAATATAAAGAGAGACGTGACCCAGTGAGCAAAACTCACATTCTTGTGAACGCAGCTGTGATTCAAGCATGTACAGCACGCGTCTGCTAACCTAACTCGATTAGGAAGCCTGTTAGTGTAAGCCACTATACAGTGTGTCAAGTGTCCGTTTTCAAACACCACCCCATTGTGTTAGTGTGGCCCATTGGGTTCGGATGCCCCCGGAGAATCTGGTGAAGCAACACCACAGAAACCACTTGGGTTATTTTAAATAAACTGGCATGGAGTCTTGGAAATGGTATCGAAACACGTAAGAGTGATATCGAAATATCAAAAAGTGGGATTGGTTACGGTTTGCACAAACTGTCATCCATCTGTTCACACAGAAGGAATGAAATAAACATATACCCCAAATACTAGTTAAGTGAAATTGCCATTGAGCGTAAACATGAGACCAATGGTTTGCTGGTCAACGTAGCTGGTATCGGATATAGATTTGCACTGGTAACTATGAAAATATACCCAAATTATAAGTTACAAGAAACCACACTTAAACACGAAACGATCTAACAACATGACGTAACATATCACCAACCGTCGCATTTGTACCTAGGAAAATTAGGCAAACTGACATACAATACCTGAGCACGGCTCATTTGAATCCAAACGAGGTTCTATCGGGGTCAGCGGACGAGGTTGTGACTGTGATTGTCGTTGTTGTCTGCTTAGTGCTGCATCCAATAATGGTTGTTTCTTTGCGTTGAACTGGGCCAAATGCATGCGCCAAACGGGAGCGCAAAATTTGATTTCCTCACACAGATGGCGACTGCATAGCATCAGTTGACCGAGCGAACGGAGAGGAACAAAAAGTAGAATACGCGTCTGGAAGAAACGGGAAACAGCAAAGAGACTATAGTTACACTAACCTGGTATGGTGGAATGGAAAACTTGTGAAGTTAGACAAAGAGTGGATAGTCACAGATCCATTTTCAGTTGAAGAACACAGTAATTCGTTGGAATGGCTGCGGAAAACTGGCGCTGAGTTGTCACCAATTCGGAGAAACTCAAAGCTCTTCAATGTGAGGTAAGAAAAATAGCGTAACAACTACCAAACTTACGGAAAGTCAATGGAACACGGTTGTCCCAAATGCCCGGCAACAGCCCATTCAAATGTGACTGTAAAACGAACGTCAGAACCCCCCACTACCGGTGTGAATAAGGTGAGGGAAAGTAATTTTTACAAGACAGATTAAATTAAGAGCCGTAGACAGTTGATTCAAATGACTACGAGCGAGATAGTGGACAATTGTGTCATCCTAGTTGAGTCTCACTGACACGACGAAATCGGAGAATCGAACATATATCTCATAAATGAGTGTCCGAATGAAAATCTAGATTCTTTTCGCACTAGATCACAAGGCTGTGGAAAGGGGAGTTTGGGTGTATAGAGATCCAAAAATTAGGAGGAACAACTCGCATGGATGCATAAACCCGACTACTACACCGTAGTCTAGCGGACTCCCATTCATATTCGTAGATCGTGGGGCTCAAGTCTTCGATGCATGGTGTTGAGAAGACCCAGATAGATCAAAATAAGTGTCCACTACGACACCAGTGACCACTGGGAACAGGAAACTGCGAACCCGCTCCGTGTCCGTGGTGCATGTATGTTAGTTTGGAAGCCAACCACAAACAGCTCATCGATTTCAGCTTGTGAGTAAACAGTACAACAACAAAAGAAAGAAACTGACAGTCGCTTGGGTCACGTATGGCGTCAAATCTGTTTAACTTTTTAGAAATGACTGGTATTTTTACTGCTCCGCCAGCTAAAGATTTCAAGATCACTACTGTTACTGAAGTGTTGTCTGGACCTACACAGGTTCTCAATGCTTTATAGAATATATTACAAAATATTCGAAACTCGTGGCTATAAATCAATTTGCAATAGGGATAGGAATTTTACTGCTAGAAATAAAGCACAACAAACCTACCAAGAGTTCTGTCGGTAAATTGAAAAGCGTCATTCTTTCCGGCATTCCGCGTTCTGTGATACGGAAATGAAACAAGCCTGATAAAAATGTGGTGAATAACAAATTACAGTATAGGTGGTTTTACACTACTCGAAATTGTTTAAAAAACCGCAACTGTCCTAAAGTTGAGGTCCTCGCCTTTGAAAAAAAAAACAAGGTGATCGTTGTCACTTGACACAGAAAGTTGCATATGGAGTGGACAGTATTGTCAGGCTGCCCAATCGAAACAACTGGGTTCGAAATTACAATTGTGGGATTGGCAGTCAAGTATCGTTACTGCTGAGTCACTATTCTCCATTAATCCCACAATATGATAGAGACGAATAACAGAGCGACAGAGAGACATCATGACGAGTTGATAATCTAACTGCAATTTTCTCCGTTATGACTGTATCGACAGCGGATCCTAGTATGAAATCGAAAAGTCAAAACAAATATCCAACAACCCTCACATACCACGCGGGCATATATATATATATATATATATATATATATATATATACCGATAACAGCTCATTGGAGGAAGAACTACCTGAAGGAAGGTGATTCGGACGTACGTAGTATCACCTTCAGAAAATACAACGTAGCCGATCTATCGACAGAACTGAAAAAACTATGCAAACTAAATTATTGCTTTAAGCAACCACAGGTTATGATGACCTGTTTAGACAACATTTTTAGAAATATAGTGCCACAATTAATGAACACTCTAAAAGCCCTCAAGACTGCAGTGGAAATAAAGCTGATCGTGTAGTAGGGAGGATAATCAGTAAATACACGACGAACAGTTCAAATGAACAATCAAACTCACTGGCATGGATATCCACCAGCATCGGCTCGATCAATTCATCTTTGATCCGACATGCAAGGGTTCTCAAATGTTTGAAAAGCAGACTAGGCTTTTCATGTGATTCTTGTAAACGACATTGAACGGAAGCAAAGAGAAACAAAAACAGAAATGTTAAAAACTAGCTATGATAGCCATAACCCCAGAGATACAAAGAATTCGATCAAAATATTCGCAACTGCCACTAGACCCCAAACAACAAAACCCAAATGAGAAAGGAACAAGAGAACACAGTAAGTTAAATATGGCCGCTCCTTTCCAGATATGATTGTCATCGCAATGAGCCTGGTTGAAAAATCAGCCAGGAATTCAGCCGCGCACAATCTAACCTAGACAACGGCGTTCGTAACGATGTCTCCACATAGTAAATCTGTCTCCCATAACTGTTGCGTCGTTGTGTGATCAAATGCTCAGGGATACAAATGAATGGTTACAGTGAACTGGTCAGTAGGGGTTAGAAAACGGTCAGATTAGAAGAAGCATTATGAACTCAAAACCGCAAGCATCACACAGGCTGAACAGGTTCAAAGGTCAAGTCTCGGGATCCAAGGGCGCACACATAAGCAAACGGTTTAGTGGCTTGTGAACAACGGAAAATGAATAAAGTCGACAGAAACATGGAGTCGCTCAACGCAACATCGTCCTGGTTACTCCCGCAGCCGAGGTAGGGTCAGAAACACAGTTTTATCCTTCTGTTAATCACATGTACGACGTTAACGAGAAGATTCTCGCAACTGCACAACTCAGCATCCCCGTATAATCTGTACAGATTTGTCGTCAGTTGAATTCGTTTCTCCAGTGTATAACGAGAGACAGATGGAGACAAACATCGTCGTGACTATCGTCTTAAGATCCTTTCGACATAGATAAAAAGAAGTACAATTGCAAAAGGAACTTACGAACTGAATATGAAAACATAAGTGAATTCACAAGCAGAGGTCCAGAAAAAAGGTCAAGAACAAGACTGTCATGGACTGTGATACCACGTAGTTACAACCAGCTCCCGATTAATAAGTTCTCAGAGCCTTACTTAGATACTCGGGGTGACGCAAGTGCATCCATTGATGAATACCTTCAGATTTTCCTCGACACCGCTTTTTTCATTCTGTTATAGTAAGTGAAGCACACAACAAAAGGGCCTCCAACGAAACACTAAATAGTGAAACCGGCAAAGAACAGTTAGAACACTTGAATCTGAATTGATGCTGTTAACACATCACACAACAGCCCATCCATACTGTCTACATGATGTTATTGTTGTGCAGTATGTGACACGCCTCGCAAACAAAAGTGGGCAAAAATCAGACAGCCGACAAACAACCTCAGCTTGGTGAACATCAGTTAGTCATAGCGTGAAAATAATGCATAATGTTGTTGTAAGCAAGACTCATCACAACAGATTTATATCATGTCCCAGTCACAGAGGCGGAGCACTGAAAGCCGAAGATGACTCCTTGTTCTCACCTGCAGCCCGAATGCTTGTTTGCAAGATGTAGGCATCTTGATACCGAACACCTGAGTTAAGCAGGCTTTTTACTAATTAGGTCCAAATCCTTCTCATTCATTACATCTTAATTGGGAAATCTTCCTTCGTTTATGATAGTTAAGTAGTAGTGTGAACCACTATTGTGCACGATAATATGCAGACTGACAAGGGCTATTAGTGTGAAGGGATAAAAAAAATAGTCAGAATAAGGTTACATGCATTGGCTTAATATTCTGGTGTTAGTGAATTATGGGTCGCGCACAAGTTTTGGTTTCAATCATACAGAGTGAAGTGAGACGCCAGCAGTCTACGGAACGCAAAACACGAGAGCAACAATCAAATGGAGAAAGACGGAAGATGGATTGCGCATTAAATTAAGATACGTAAGCGTAACCCAGTGGATCATTTGGTGGATTTTGTAGGATACAGTGAGACAAGCGCGTGAGACCAAATGTGATATTTCTGAGCCCCCGGTAGAGCTATATAGCTGAGCCGTTACAACATCTACTATGGAACAGCATGCTGGTCTAGACCAGTTAAAGTCCTTCTAAACTGACATATTCAGAACAAGACTTACTAGTGAGCATTAAAGTTACAAATGTCGTCTTGTCAAATTCACTCACCAAGATCGCTTATACTGGAAACCGTTAGATGGTCTCGTGTAGGTAGAATCAACTGCCTGGCCAGGTTTAGTTCCTGCGAACTTGCTGAAAAAGAACACAAAATAAGATAACCGAGCGAATGTACTACCAGATTCCACATTAGTCACACGAGCATAAAAAGAGGAGCCACAAAAACAGCAAATCGGTAACCGGGGAATATCAAAAACAAAAATCACACAGGCTTCAAAATCAGATGATTCAAACTAATATTGTTGCCTAACGCACGGTGTCGTTAGTGAGCAGTATGACGCAACTCGGGAACATCGAATTGTGTGCTGAAATGAACGACAATTCGAAAGGCCAAGAACAGTAAACAACGATTGAAAAGGTGTATGCGTATTGTGTGAGACGTATCAACCTAGAAACTGATGCTGCACCACCAACGACGGTGGATTAGTCGGGCAAAATAACAAATACGATTGTTGTTGTGTATCTTCACATATCCCAAATGTACGTCTGGTAATGAAAAACCTCGTGAGATAGCGTGCTTTGTGGTCACAACAATAATATACTCTATTTATTGATTTTCTAACACGATACGAAAAGAAAATGACACAAACACGGCAACTAGAAGAACTCGGTTTACATGCAGCGGAAACAGACAGCGTCCGGTTGTCCGTTCAAACTGTGTCGCTGGTAGTGGATTGATCCACCCGAAAACGAATAACAGACACACACGTCGATCGCCTTTTTAGAAAGCGCACGTAAAGGGAGCTGAAGTAAAAACCTATGCAATGCTCAGCTAATCAATCAAACATTGCTTTGGAATACATCATGGTTAGACAACCAACTTTGTCGTTATACCTACCGCTATTCGCCAAGTTATTTATACTGTATTGAACCAATGCAATTACAGTTCATCACAGTGCACGTATTGTCAACTAATGACAGACTCCGATTTCTGTGATAGTGATGGACATCTATAAACCTGTGTTCCTATGCTATGAATAGCAACTGCTTACTGCAATCAGCCCGGGATCTTCCGCCTATTGTTTATACGAAAGGTTCGAATCCAAACACAATTCCTAGGGCTATTCGAAGTCCATCCCTCCGAGTATTACGGTAACAAATGGCATGCGTCAGTTTACGTAAGCAAATCTTACCAGTGCATTGCTACGTGCAGTAGCACGCTGCTAACAAGAAAAAACGCACACTACTTAGATACAGCACACTATGGTCCCTCCAGTGGGTTATTTTCACCACAATATGTTGACGCTGAGGTCTTTCGACATTAGCCGCTTAATTTTAGGGATTATCAGCACACCAAACTCATTATTTTACTCTGAAAACTCCTAAATTCGTTAACATTATTCTTCTCGTCAAACGCCAAAATTGAAATACATTCATGTACAGTTACGTGTTCCGTAGGCCAGATAGAACATATTTGTTGTCCCGCCTTGAATCTTGCAGCTTACGTGCAACCCCAACAGTTAGATTAATCCCTGTGATTACTCAATAAAACAATGACAATTTGTATACGCAAACGGTAAAAAGATGTGTATGTTGGAACTGAGAACTTACGACCTACTATCATTTTTTTGCATCTACTATATTAGACGTGCCTTTCGTGACGATATTGTCCTAGGAGACACATCAAATCATTAGTAAACAGCTTTGTGCAATATTTTCTATTTTATATGTTTATCAGGTACTTACATTTTGCTCCCAGTAAATATCAGGATGTGTCGTTTATCGTGTTAAAGGTTTATCAGTCCACTGATTTCTCATCTATTTTAGTCCTGAGCCGTACTCGTAGATACTATGGATCAGACGACCACTGATATTCATAACAGTCAACGAAGTGATGGAGTAGGAAATAAGCATAAGAAAAAAGATAAGAGAAACAGGTGCAAAAAATAATAAAGGGGCATGGAAAAAAAGAATCTTCAATTTCACAGCCACAGACTCATCATTGAAAGTGACACAATGTCATGTCACAGAGTGTCTCCAATCAGCGGTTTGGATGGTCTCGGCCAAGAAAAAAGCACCTAACAACCTTGCTAAAAGGGGTCACCAAGGTTTTCAGAGCACATGGCCACATCATTATCTGATTGTCATTCGAAATCTCTTAACAATCAGCAGCCAAGCGGGACAAAAGCATCAATGCGGCAGACGCTCTGTCGGCATACAGAAGACACTACACTACCAGTGAGGCTAGCGAATTTTCAATACTTCTGTTGTCAGTCGTGGATTTTCGCATTTCCTAAATACACGACGACGGAACTTTTCGGTGCTCAGATAGTGGATCAAATTAATGCTGGATATCGGGTACAGACAACTATGATTAAATACCGAGAGTTTGGATGCATCTTCCGTACAAACAGGCTAGGTGTTTGATTTAAAAAAAAACTTGGCGTACATATGCATTGTGAACCTTATCTTTAATCGGCAATCGGACATCTTTGCGAGGCCACCAGTATGGAAGATTAGGCAGTTTCGATATAACCATGGACACCTTGCCGGTAACAGCACAGGCCAATGAAATGACACTAACCAGCCAGGTGAATCAACCAACGGTCTCCAACGGCCCAAAGATAGGGTCAGTGACAATCGAATCTTGAAAAAATACATAACACTCTGAAAATATAAAATGCGAGCAATAGAGATTAGCCATATTACTTGATTTGTTCAGTATGACCTGCATCTTCTCTGCAGAAAGACGAAGTAAAACAATGTTATCGGCATTCGCAATATCAGTTGGTCCACTACCTGGCAGAAACTTCACTCCTTCTCCTAGAAACCTCCAGAGTGTCACTCATCACACTAAAGGAAGGGTAGGATCAGACACTTCTGTCGAATGATACTTGAAGTGGAAAAGGCTGGAGAGAGTTGCTCAAATGTGCACTTTGTGTTCACAGCGGGCATACAACGATTCCATCAAATTGACGAACTTCACTGGAACTTCTCTGCAAAGTAGACAGCATGCTGAACAACCGGACCAAAAACAGCCTTTGAGTAAAAAGAAATGGACTGTGGGCTGACAAAAGGATAGTTAATGCTCATATGTCTGTCCTAAGGTGAATATACAGCGAACACACCCATAATCAGGTCGTATGTGAAACTGTGTTTCAGAAGCCGCCGCAGTATGACATTCATGAGCATTCTGGATACGACAGACACCTCTTTTAAAGATGTAGACGACCGGTAGAAGATATCAGTTACGAGGTATTACCTCAATATCTCCAAGGAGCGGCGGAATGCTGTCAGTACAGAAAAAACGCCTTATAATCAGCTGTTGGAAAAAGATCCACACTCAGAGCCTTACTATATCTTGGTAATTTGAACTCAAAAACAAATTCGAACGAAAGATAATCGGGGACGTCGTAAACAGCGACATTATCTCCATCGTCATCAGCTGAATAAACCGGCTCGGGCCAATATAACAGATTCTGAAAATATTCAGCTTATCTGTCAGATCGCTTCGACAAGCCGTGAATTCATCAGATAACTTTTTGACAAATAATCCTACTTTGTCGAGGGTTAGTGCAACTCCAAATCAAGAAAAATGGCACCCAACCTTGTCCGGTCAAGTGAGCTTTGTGCTAATTACGCACTCTTTGTAACCTTACGTTTCAGTTCATCGCGGTCATTGTCGTACTCGGTGTCAAAGGGGGTCGGTCAGATGGCGTCTGGACATAGGCCCCGCTGAATGAGTACAAACTCAGTTCTTGGGATTTCTGCCCGGTACTCATTTACAGCACTCAAATGTTGTGATCTGGGCAGTTTAATTGTTAGTGCCGTTTGGCAGGCGTTTCGAATACTCTCCCCACTTAATTACCCAGTGAACACTCTAGGTTTGCGAACGGATGATCGTCGAACAAACGACAAAATAAAACTCGCGCAAACAACGGTGTGGTCTGAGTCGATAGATAAAATCCATGAGATGCACCTAATTGCAACAGCCGACCGTCGTTGTCAGTGCGTCACGCTCGGTCACCAAACACACCACTCGCTGAATCAGAGTTTTACTCAGGGGTGAATATAGGCGGAGTACACCACTAAGATCGCAAAAGACGCGTTTCGAAATCACAGCATACATTCAGCCCCAAACACGAGATAGTGTTCGCCAAAGCAGCTTGCTGATCTATTCATCGGAGAGAGCGGACACCAGAAGCGCCAACGCTTCCCAGTTGTCTTGGCTTGAAAGAATTAAGCTTTAACGCAAAGGAGAAAGAATGTGAAAGTAGGTGGGCTGGTCTGTCACGATAACAACTTCTGAAACTCTCCGGTCGATTAAGCCGTTAGAAGATACCAGCAGCCTCCGGCTCAACAGCCTGATCTGCAAGACAACAAAATACAAGACTTTCTTGGGGACCCCATGTGATGAAAATCTACTTGATTTACCGCTTATCCAAACCCCGACACAATAGAAGTTCTAACAAGAGACCAATCCAAACGTCGCGTCTAAGATACTACAACAGGATTGGACGAACAGCCTCAATGTTACGCCTTCTGTTATTCGCTTATTTATTTGTCCCATAATGCATCAATTTACGTTCAGTTTGTAACTTTGTATGTGCTACTACGACCGGCCAATGAGTGACTGTGATTGCCTTAATACTGTTGTACATCCGTAAGTTTAGCTTCTTGTCTCATGAAAACGAACTGCTTACT
>LUCH01006404.1:18388-31933 GCA_013368495.1 Paragonimus heterotremus
TAGGCAGTGAGGCACGGTTCTATGGGCATACAGCAGTGCCGCAACTATAAAAAAAAACAGTTCTGCTGTATGCCCATAGAATCGTGCCTCACTACCTAAGCACTCCTATGCGGTCAGTAGTGCGACATACAATCCTATGAGTGTAACTGCTTTTCGTCTGACTGCTCCCCTTTGGCCTGTCTGACAAGGTTGTACCTGGAAGGACCGGAGTCCTAGTCAGCATAGCCCGCCGGATCAAAACAGTACACAAGCTCGACCACCTTGGCAAGGTAGCAGTTGACCGGGATCGCCATTTTAAAAAGACTAACAGCAGTTGACTCATCTACTTGTAAGGCGTAAGTAGGAGGAGTCAGCAAGACAGTCTGACGATATCCAAACAACATGAAGAGATCCATTCAGTGCTAATAGGCGGGTCTCCGAGAAAAGACCTTCATGTGAGGACACTGCGAAATAAGCAAAGGATAAGCAGTCGATGACAAGCAATAGTCCTACAGCGAGACTGTAGTTAATCAGAGGTCAGCAACTGCCGACCATGTACGATGTCACAGAAGCACGTTTCTCGATTATATCGTTATGAAGCAACGCATGTTATCTTATCAGAATAGTTTCGTATGTGTTAAAAGGACTGCATGGACTCCCATATAGAAGAATCAAAGGGGCATAAGAAACTTTCATTCAATCATCGGGAATCGGGGACAACTGAGCTATTTTACAGAGGAAGCTTGTAGAACCCCGGCTCATGATCAAGGAACTAGAGCCGAAGTATAGGTGTGGACTGTTCGTGAAGTCGGGTAAAATTGCCAGTTTACGCCACAATGTTCTAGCTGCAGCGTATCATGTTAGGTTACACATGCGCTTGATCATGTCACACTGATTTAAACCATGCTCAACTGGTTCAATGAAGACAGTAACTTCAACCTAACGGAGAAGTCCTGACCACGGGGTTATCGACTGGATAGAACAGTGATTCTGTTCATTCTCCTTCCGAAGTAATCGGGCAAGTTGAACATTATTCACACAAGGTTGTGGTTGAGCGTTTGGATTTGATTATTCGGCCATGCCTATTGTAAAGTTGCTGGCGTTGTGGTTAATATGCTAGTCTCGCAGATAAGAGGGTCAGAGTGCAAATTCTGATCCGGAAAAGGATATGAACTACTGATGAGCCCTAATAAGAGCGAAACTCGAGTCTAGTGCTTCCTTTCGAAGTGGGCTAGCCGAAAGGCTTATCTGAATGCGAAGAATGCGATCAAGTGTGGGTGTTCAATTTTGAAATAGCTTAAATCCCCGAATCTTCACTACTAATGTCATATTACCCAAACCTGGGCAACATGAACAATTGTAGCAACCGTGAACGATTGATAATCGGTAGCCTTGCTAATGAGTTGATACGAGCTGTGAAAGTTCTTCGCAGGAAATTAGAAAGCGTGGGGTATATTACCTTTGAACAGTCATACGGAAAAACGAGAAATGTGAAGTAAAAACTGATACATAACAAAGGTAAAAGAACAACCAGAACGGTCAAAAATTACTAACCTGCCAAACATATCAAGTTTCCAGTTGTGAAAAGCGTGAATCTAATGTGAACTTCTGGTGTCGACCTGTAAACAAATTGTATTCGTACAGAAGATCCGGTTGGTGAGGGTCTTGGAGGAAAATGGTCCACACACTATAGGACAGATGCTGATAAATCAGGAAAAACATTTGGACTTACAATAAGATCTTTGGCAATTGCAAAAAGGTATAGAGGTAAAGTGAACAGAATTTCAACTGTACATAAAGAAACTGCCATGGAATTGTGCAAACTGTCCACAGAAAGAGACAACTGAAGTGATGATTGACAATTCAAAAATTAATTAGTCAACGTACTTCACGTTCCATCGACTGGCTGATATCATCCAAAGACTCCAAAGACTTTACATAAACGATGTCGCCGTTGACAACTCCCATCTCTGAGATAGACATACCGGATTCGGGTATACCTATGTAATCTTTGGCATTCAAGCTAATTTGAACGTTTGATCTAGGAGTGGTGGAAATACATTTTTTGAAGTCAAGAACTCACAAGTCAATTCTGAACAGATCCGAAATAGCTTGCAGCAGTTCCAATAGTTCCACATCCGCGTTAGCAACATGGTGTGCGTGAAACTTATCGCGAAATTTGAGCCGTATTTTCATCGCCAGCAACGTGTTAATCCAACATTCGAATGAGCTACAAGTAGGTATTTCAATTACAGTATCGAAATGATGGATACACACAGAAGAACGCTAGTACAAAGAACAGAATAGCGCCAAAACCGTTGTAAGGCTACCCGCAGATGTACAATTCCTACCCTAACAAACATGAGTTAACTTCCATAGCCGCGGTGATTCCTCACCTCAGTGGAAATATTCGATAAGCCGTTTATGATTAACCCACAAATGATCAACCATTCATCATAGCTCTGGAAAAAGGTGCACGAGGTCTCTCCAAACATGTGATCTCGGTGATTATCACCAAAGTGGTAGACAACTGGCTCGATTTCACAGGGCCTCACCAGCACCAGATACACCGAGGAATCCAGCCTACGACTAGTGATTACGTATCAAACTGGTAGACCGCCAAAGGATGGTAGCCCGGAAGCATACTCACTAGGCTATGAAGTCACAAACACTGGAGTTGCAAACAGATAGGTTACTTCTCTTGTTCGTGACGCTCCCTTTTCCTCAAGGGCTGGAATCGAATGGGTGTATGGTGCTGATGAAGCCTGATAGCATTTAAAAAGCTGTCCACCGACTTGTCGGTGGCCAACAAAAACAACTGTTAGAAAACACATAAATTATTTTCTAACCGTGATCCTATTCGATCTGCCGTCCATCCCTTTTTCGTTTGCCAGTGTTAGCTGACCGTGTTCAGCTTGGCCGACAATCCATTCTTTTCTTACCCTCTGTTCCTCGGGGCCAGTTTGATTGTTTATGTTTTATTTACCCCTGTGCTCATGACCAATGTGGGAATATCTCCATTAAACTGACAGCAGCTCCAAAGTCACGGGCCAGTTCATTGACCTGGAGTGAACGTGTACACCTTGTCGATATCCAGCCACTCCTCTGTCCTGCTCTTTTCAGTTAGCTGTCAGTAGTGGCCGCTCTTGACTGTGGTTCTGAGCCCACCTTGTCCTCGTAATCAGTACTACCGGTTGTTTTAACAGTACCGTGGACATTTAGATTTAACTTGTTTTGAAATTGTTTTGGTCGAGCTACGCACTAATCAACATTCACCGGAAATAAATTAAACTGCTTTAGCGAGAAACACGTTCAATTTGAAAAGGGCATCCTGATATAAAGTGAGCTTCTACAAGTTATTCGTTATAATATTATGACCACTGCAGCTAAATATTTGGATGGCCCCGTAAGTTCTTCCGTGACGGTTTCATTATACATCGAATATGCTACGGTTACCACATGGGATACTCGTTTCCGGATTAGCCTACCGCAATCATTGAAACCGAAGAACATTTACGAATAACCATCAGCACAAGTGGTTCGTCTTGCACCATAAGAAGTCTCACTCACAAATCGTCCTTAGTGTAAACCCAAAGAAATAATACCGAGAAGCAAGTGATTGGAGGCCCCCGTGATCTAGGTGGTCAATGCTGGTTAGCTAAATGATAGGTTGGTGTGATGAAACCGTGGTTGAGATTCTGTCATTTTCGTCAATGGTGAACCATCGGGGTTCTTCTGGGGACAAATGTGTCCAATAAAATATTCTTTCAAGGTCCGCTCGAACAGTCAGTTGACATGTGTGGTAAAATCAGTCACGTACACCAACTTCCATGTCGAGGGTAACGTTTCCACGCCATCTGAGAACCTGTACAACTGTCTAGATATAACACGTAGGAATTACAAAGTGCCTAAAGTGTTAATTTGATATGGTCGCTGCAGTAGTCTCATTGTCATTATTATCATCAGTGAAGATAGCAATGTGTCATTGGTTCTCACTGACGTTTGACTGTCACAACCATGGAGCAGAAAGCGAGCCCTGACTAGGGATTAAAAACAGGAGGGATCTAACAACTAAAACTATCGATGTCTATATTCAATCAGTCAGTATCAAGATGTCTACACGTTACAAACAAAAATCCAAGTTGCAGATGAAAGCAAGGCGTCATCCACAGGACAGCTTACAGTTTTCAATGCCTCGCGTCATTAGGTGCACTTGTTTCACAGACAACTTGGCCAAGCAATGACAATATTTACGCCACTCAGTCCGGCTAGCCACCATCTCATCTAACGTCTCTAGTCACTGATTCGGTGTGTCGCGAGATTTCCAACACGGGAGATGAACCCGAACTACAGCGACCAACCCCCTGGTAAACGACCTCATTTCTCTACGCCAGGTCCTCATCTGCCCCATCCAGCACTTCTGACCAGGAGGCCGCAGCATCGGCAAAGAGTGCTCGATATGACAGACGACTAGCTTGCATCCCTAGTACATGAACTAACCATCTAAGCTAGTGTAAACGTAAATTTTGAACAAAAGAACTGGCTTGGCAGTCACTACGAAATACTCGCTTCCCAACCTATTCGTTACATACTCGTTGGTGCCACTCGATGCCAGCCAAGTTCTGCAGCCATAAAGGAACACAGTCCTCACAGTCGCTTGATATAAGCAGCTTCATAGAGATGCCTCTCGGTCGCCGGAGAAGTCCGAAACTGGCGAATACCATCTTAGCCTTGCGCATACGAGCTTCGATTTCATTCCTTATACCTCCGCCGCTGATGCTGCCACTTCCTAGATATAAACCGGCCAACAGGCTCCAAACCCTCATTATTTGGCACTGAATCTACCTAATTACAGTAGTTCTGCAGACCCCCTTTGCACCTTCAGGCTACACAGAACATTTCGAGAGGCTTAGCAGAATTTAAGATGGCGTCCGTCATTGTATGCTACCTAATAATCGTCAAACACCATGTTGTTAGCATAATCAAAATCAGCGTCGGCATCTTATTAATGCTGCAGACAGTCTGCCACCATTTTGTCTATGAAAAACAAAAATGGTGATGTATGCCGCACTTAGGGCTGAAACTGTCAAATGAGTCACCGTAAACTCTGATCTGAGGTGAAACATGAGAATAAAGCCCCCATAGTATGTTCACATACTCGTTCGGTACAGACCTGTACTTAAGCGACTCTAGAGGTGTGCATCAATGGACTGAATCGAACGTACCTTTGGAGTTAAAGACTGAAACTACGACCAGCTGGGTGGAACCGCGTGGTGGTCAAGCAACAACGCGGACAAGAGATATGAAGACCTTGAATGTTCTGTTGGGAAAAGTGTGTAGAAGTAGGGTGCCGGCTAGAATCTTTATGTCCGCCCAAACTGTTAGCTAGGAGCGCTATCCGAAATGGTGATATGTCGCATTCAATGTAGTATCTGTATTCATACAGCCTCCAAATCTTTCGCTTGGCCTCAACTTGTCAACTTTTACCCTTTTAAGTAAAACCTTCTCACAGACTATCCCACGACAATGTTGCGGCGAACAGTGGCTCGTTTCACAGTAACTTCTGGTTAGGCTCGTGACTGTTGTGGTGATTATGTTAATGGTCTACAGCATGCACTGACTCAATGACGAACATCAGAGTTTTCCGAGGCAGGTATACTGTAAATAATAACGCCCGTGCGCTTGCGCGCATCGACCCCTTGGGTTCCAGACGGTGGGTCCGCATGTGCATAATCGTCTCAATCAAGGCGTATCCTGAGTGAGTTATTACTGTTATGAACCGCGCGGATTGACAATTGGTGAAAAATTACTAACGCCGGGCGTTCACCATAACCCGGCTTAGCTACGACGGTTGCACTAACGATTTGCGTTATCACGGCCTATACGACGACGCACGTACGAACGCAAATCAATAAGACAGGAAGACAGGGAACCTTCAGCCAAGGGTATATTTGATCTCAACCAAACATTTGCAAATACGCTGGAAACTCCACCGTATTTATAATGTTCAAGCGGAGGGTCATACGGTGGTGGAGGCTCACAACGTGGGAAGGCTTATACAGAATTTAAAAAAACATTTTTGGCTTAGTTGTGGCATTATCCCAACAAGTATCTCTATTATGGTCGACCTGTTGCGACGGCATTAGCCCCTCAAAGGCAGCTATCGTATGAAGAGTAACGAGCACCGGACTCTGCAGGACATCGTACTTTCGATCAGATGTTTTCAAGTCATTCCAGGAAGATATTAGGATAATGTAACTGTTCAGAACATTTTAAACATTCCTCTCTATCATACTCTTTCTAATCGACCAGCACTACATAACTACGTTCTAGCAGACTGTGTAGTTATTGACTGACACATAACTGTGTGTAATTCGAGCGATCATCAATTTTTGGAAAACACCTACGCAACAGGTGCTTCTCTAGTTACCCGTCACGTAGAAGAAAAATGTACGAAAAGAAGACGGGTACAGGTAACTAACGCTGACAGAAAAGGACCTTCACAGGGATGACTTTACCTCAGATACAAACTAAAGTCGACCAGTCATACCTAATTTTGACCTGTACTTCTCGCTTTGCTTCAACGTAACGTGATTAAGGGTTTTACCTCTTGGTATCGTGAGTAGATCCCTTAGGACTCATTGATTCGATCGTTTCATCATATCTCCAGATGACCCGAGACTCAGAAGTGGGGTGGAATGTAGCTGATGGAAAAATAACTGTTTAGCCCCACGACCCTTGTATGGATAGCGCACGGGAATAAAACTCATGTTGTCCATGTTGCTCGTGATGTCACTGCTCCTGAACTTCAGTTAAAATATCCTCTCCAGGGTATCAGTGATACTTAACGTTTTAGCATGTTTGGTCTGCATTCAGAAGTTTCCGATTTGTGCCGAACAGTTATTACAATTATATGAAAGCACCGTGGTTACGTGAGACCGGAAAAAAAGGGAAGCGTGCAGGAAACACGAGAAGCACAAAGAATGACGGGTTATCAGTGAGTAAAATGCGTTTAAACAAACACTCACAAAACAATAGGGAGGTCTCATTAGCCAGGTCTCTACTAGCATGCCGGAAAACGGACGCTCCCTTACTCTACACATTCAATCACACTGGGATGCTTTATCACATACGTTTGTGCTACAATATCTACAGCAAACGCGAGTATGCACATACACATAAACTTGTAACTAAATACATACGTCCAATCATCCTACCATGTATAAGCATATTCATACTTCACGGCACCAGAAAATGTGATAATCAATTGATCACCATATTACAAAAGATGTAATCTGGAACAGTGGCCGCGAGTCTTAAGTATTCTAACAAACATTCAGAATCTGTTCCGTAAGCTACTAAACAAGAGTAATGAAAATTTAAACCAAAATCAAGGGCCCAGACGTTGTCACAATCCGCTACGCTACCACTGCCTGTCGTGGTCTTATCTATAATGTTGGGAGTTCTGGAAAGATCGCCGGTCACACGCAATCTATGCGCATTTTGAAACAGGTTGGGGCATCACTGTGAACTACTTCACGTGGAAGCTAACTCCATACAATTCACTACCCAGTGACCCAAGAAACTTACCCACAGGTCTAAGCGAGCCCTGTTTCTGATTAAACGGAGATTACGACCTCTGGTGATGGCGTCTTGACCCACTTGCTCAAACACATCCGTGATCTTTAAGTCGCCTGTGTCTTTGAGAATTCCGAATGTCTCAGTAAGACCACTCTTCATCCTATTCCTTTTTATGGAGTATAATTCTAGTTCCTTTGATCGGTCATGACACTCGAGTTGCAAGCCGTACTCTTTCAATACACTGGATGCCCTTACGTGAACAAGCTGCCTATAACTGCACACGGTACTCCAAATGTGATCGAACTAAGGTTTTGTGAAGCAGCAGAAATATTATCGGTGGCTTGTTAGACGGTATCCTCTTCGGTTTAAATAGCTCAATGCGGGCTCTGTGGGCAGTCGCTGCGCACTGAGTTGACGGCTAAACATCATTCTTGATCAGCACCCCTCAGATTCTGAACCTTTTCTACACACTTAACGGTGGGTGGATTTTGAGGACCAGGCACTTCCGAAGATTCCGAGCTATATGTTACGATCTGGCACTGAGAGGCATTTAGTGGAAGGTCCCACTTAAGATCCCACTATCGCACTGTCTTGAGATTCTGTGTTAAATCAGCTCGGTTTATCTTGGCATCATCCACAAATATAAAACATGGGTTACTAAGCATCAGTAAAAGGTCACTTACAAAAATAAAGAAAAGAGGAGGACCAAGGACGGACTCTTGGAGGGCACAACTGTGGGCTGTGCCTCAGAGAGTTCCTTTCTAACCTTCATGTTAAAATCTCCGCCACGCGAGAAATCCCGTACCTAGTCAACTATCCAGGTGAGTTCTCTAAAGTACGCGTGTTCAACAATGTTAGTTAAAATAAGCTAAAATAAACAACCTCATACGAAGCGATCAATATTCCGAGAATTGTGCCTGTTGTTGCTCTGTGTACATGCGTATGAGTGCAACCGGCGTACCCGGAATGCTCAATTAAATCAGACTGTATCAACCAGGTACTCGTAATGATTTACTAATCAACTGGTCATGTCGACACCAGTCGATGAGAACCAATATTGGCAGGGTTGACAAATATGTAACAGGCAAGCCGAACGTTCTAGCTTCGGTTACTCGTTATACTCGTGAAACATTGTGCATAGTGGAAACATCTGGAGACAGCGTTCTCCTGAAGTGGGAGTACCATAAACACCCTTTTAAGAGAAAACAACACGAACAAGAATAAGTCGAAGATCCAGTAAAACATGCAAACGACTTACGCAATCAAAAACCAAAATGGTGTCAGCAAGGCAGCAGGATGATGGGCTCGTGACAGTAGACCTTTTACTGTGCACTGCGGTTAAGCATTTGTTCATTGCTGGAACGGACGTACATTCAAGCACAGACGGAATCGTTCGCAAAACTGATAGAATCGTGACTAGGGGGGAACGTCTGACTTCCTTAACCCTACTGAAATACTTCCTAGACATTTTCCAGAGATTTAATATGGGATCACCAACATAGACTGGAAAAGCTAAGGTTATTTTAATGGAACACAAAAACAATAACCGCCGTAGCTAGTAAAAGCTGATCGAGGTTGTGTGGGTGTGACGCGGTGACAAGAGTACAGAAGAAGAACTGTTGAAGCAGTGTATCGTGCAAACCGTGATCATTTCAAAGAACGTGGATTTCACGAGTGGTTTGTTCTAGTGCATTGCACACTGTTTGAATAAGCACCAAACATTAAACGTTCGTTTGCCACTACACAGAAAACGCATTAGTAGGAGGACTCACAGACCAATAGACTGTGTAACCAGGATGCATAGCAGGGAAGTTAACTGTGCAGCCCATTGAGCAAGGACTAAAGAGGATATACAGTCCGGTCCGGCAGATGAGTTCAATCCTCCGAATTTCCGTTAACACTGTGGTTTCTACCGTGGAAATCCCCCAGAAGTGTTGATGCTATTTTCTGCAGAACAGTTTTGCATGCCGTTTGTAAACACAGTGCTGTGAATGTCAGCCAGGACGTCAGAAGTTCGGCCAACCGAGCTAGTAAGCCTTTGATATACACCACCTTTGACTTTACGAGTTTTTGTAACATTCATACAGACCTTTCGGATCATTGATGAAGCACCGGGCCCAGCACCACTGGAAATCCAGTCGACCTTCCCTGACTAGTTTGGCGCACTGGTTTCGAAGTCGCGCGCAGAGGTGACGATCATCTAGATCCCTTGGCGTACTAAGCCGAGTCCACGCCATAGGTTTAGCGTGAATCACTCTTAACGATCGGGACTGCGAATGTTGTCACAGTTTTTGGCGAGTTGTCATTAACTGTCATCGTAGTACTTAAGATGCATAATTTCTCTTTCGCACCATGGGTTCAAGTTTTCTTCCGAATGGGCGCAAATGATGAAGCCCAGTTGGAATAACCGTGGATGAAACGCGCAAAGAGGAAGTTGTGCATTTTAAACAGTGCGATGACATACGATGAGTGACACCGAGAATACAGATACGACCGATAAACCTATAGGGCAGGTGCTGTTACAAGAAGGTTTTCAGCACTTCCAGCTATTACTACAAGGTTTCGAGGTCGGAAACCTAAACCATCCAGCTTCAGCCAGTTTAACTGTTTTAACATCTGGTGGGTGTTTGTTGATCTGAAATACAATCACTGACAGCATTATGTAGCACCGCTCTTGGGGATTACGAGTACCAAGAACAGAAAAGGGTGACGAATCTAACGAGGTTTTAATAAATGTGAATCTGATAACGTCTTAAAACGATAGAGAAGTAGTCAACGACTTCAGAATGAAGGTCCATTCGATGATTAACAACCCTGTGAGGAAAAAACTGTTATCTAAGGAAGGTCCGAGGACAGAGCTTGTAAAGCTTTTTGTAATAACCCCTTTAACCGCTGTCAGTCACTAAGATAATGAACTGGTCGACAAGTCCTATGCTAAACAAAGTGTGTGAGAATCAAGTCATTTGAGAGTCGTCGACGACCAAGTGGGTACAAATAAAAAATGTAAGGTCGCGACCCATAAACCACATGCTGCAGGTCAGTGACCAGTCTGCTAATCGCGCACTGAACCCACTGAGCCACCAGTATGTCCCTCTTCAAGCCTGCATACACGAATTGCTCGTGGTCTTATGTAAGCCCCGTGAAGTGTCTGGAACGCTTTCTTGTCTCCTTAGAGGAAGGTCCGTTTTACCATCCCAAGAGTTGCGAGCTTCATGCAAGCGGCAATGTAGTGAGAATACGCGAAAGACAAGTTAGATGGCAAACAGATGCCTAGGTCATTCTTCAGATCGATTTTCGTGGTGTTTGTGTGCCAACTGTGCTGTGAAGTACGGGGGCATTACCAGAATGTCCAACAATTGATACTTACGCACAATTACTATCGTTCAGGAAGTGCAACTTAAGTTGCACAAAGTGCACGCTTTTAAAATGACGGATATCGGCTACAACGATCTAATGAGTCCTTTATGTCGGCCAACTTTTACGCTGTATCCGGCTACATCCAGGCATAATTATGCTTTGTAACGACGCATTTTTTCCAAAACTAACGGGAGCGTTTTTAATCATCCTGCATACACTCTGCATTATTAAACGCTTCTGGAACTTGTTTTAAAGACGATAAGCATTAATTTATTTTGACCGTCCGGGTCAATACGGGCGTAAATATAGGACACTGTGCAACTTACTGCGCTCACAGATTACGACCATGTAACTATAGCCAACGGCAGTATGGAGTATCTGCGTGATGAGCTTGTGAATGAGTTTCGCCAGATTAACCGCCGTTTCTATGAGGATCCAAGGATGGATCTCGTCTGGATAAACGTTCAACAGAACGTTTCCAACGACTAGTAAGGAAAAGTCGGCAGTAATGAATGGCTCCCAAGGGCTTTGTGGAGATAAATTGAGGTACCCGTCTATGAGTCCACCGTTTGACACCACCGAGTAGTGCTCCCTGAAAAACTGGACAACCGTCAACGGGTCGGACGAACTCTTCCCGTTGAAAAGTCGCGGAGAAAAAGCTGAAGGCATATTATTTTTCAGTCGACAAATATATTCGAATGAATGTACAACTAATTGCACGCTGCGAGTGGTTATCTTTCTCCTAATGAATCATGTTACATACGAGCCGGCTGTTTTTACTCCGACGGTCTGTTACACATAAGTGTAAGTGGTTTGCAATTACACACACATCGGGGAACAGCATTCTTTCAAAGTAGACGGTTCCAGCAACAGTCTTGTGAAGGGAAACAACACAAACAAGCATCAGCCGAAGGCTCAGTAAGCCATGCACATGACTTACACGAATGTAAACCAAAACGACGAAAATAACACAGCCGCACGCTCACGAATGCTAGTCGCAGACCGTGATTTGTTCGGCTATCATGAACGAAAAAATTTACAACATATTCCGCTTTCTCACTTCGATATCTGATGCAGGAATAAGAACCATCGAAATGTGTGTTATGGAAGAGTGTGTATTTGTTTTAATTGGGCAATAAATAAAAACAACTTAGACGTGTGGTGATTTCAAATCTCGGTGTTTTAATACAGTTAGCTGTCGTGCGATTGACGTTATTTGAGTTTTCGACTGTGTAAGCTGTGTGCATGACTTACTGGACCTCTGGCAGATGTTTGTTGGCTTTTGTTACCATTCCAGATTCCCGTTGGGTCCTTGCACCTCAGTGTCTCCACTCCGTTGAACGCTACAGTATGACTGAAGCGGGTTTGCATAAGTAATGCTGAAATGCAGAAATAATTTGTGAATTAATATACATTAGAATGCAGAGATTTTTTATCATATTACTAACTGATAACGCTGTTTTATTTTTAGGAACTTGAAGCATTGAAAGCTGTCATCGAAAGTCGTGAATTTCACGCTTTTCTACAGTGCCAAAAATGCTAAAAAGGTACATGAAGGATGTCGGTGTCATTTACGTTCGCAGACCGAGCCGTAAGTGGAAATCAGTTCCGAAATACTATAAGGTTAGAAGACATGAAACTTTTGTAGTGGAACCAAGAAGACAGTCGACGATGTTACACAACCATCAGCAACGACAACAATCTAGTGGTTGTCCACGATAAATTCCACCATACCAATTTCGCCATATTTTTGAAAAAGGTTCTTCTCGAATAACTAAGTAACTCCAGCGAATAACGTCTCTCCAGCGTACTAAAATCGACTGTCGCCACTGTTAACTCCCGGTAAAAATGACCATGTGCAAGCAGAAACTGAAGCGCGCAAGGACGAGGCGTTTATCGATTCACACATAGGGCAAGTATTTTATATGCACAATAAACACAACGAGTATGACGAATTGTATGTAACAAGTTAGCAAAGGGTAACACACTCTACAGTTTTCTATCTCTGTAAGGGGCACAGAAGACGGAAGAGTGAATGCAGAGTTGTGCGACGTGTTTAGTGAGTTGATGTTTATCTTGTTTAACAACTTAGTTCTCACGACACCTGTTGTACATCACAACTTCACAGTGTCCGGATAAACGATTGTCCGGTTGTGAGCTCTTTCGAGGTACGCCACAATCTACCGCCTGATCATCTGGTATACGAAACCCATCCTACCAATGGCAGACCCACGGTCAGTGAAATTAAACTCTGGGAGTCCATTCGAGTACAATTCACCAATTGGCGATGTTATGTAATATGTCGCTGCGTGTAATCGGTAGAACGTGAATATCTCCGTTATCTTTTGGCTAAAAAATGATTCATAACCATTACAGTTGTTTAAAATTTGTGATACGTCCCGGAATCTTGAATCTCAAAAATCTGTTCCCTGGTGATTTCTTTGTTTCAACCTTCTGAAAATGTAAACAAGGATTGTGCGGTTGATTAGTTGCATAAAGATTATTGAAAAAATGGCGCAGAGTCGCATTCTACGTTATTTCGGGAATATGAAGTTAAAATATAATGAAACTCGACATCTTCCGCGATGCTAGCTCCGAGGTTCACACACCCAAGGTTTCCCCCAGCCT